>JABSMS010021139.1:0-11180 GCA_018902275.1 Aleiodes sp. PSUC_FEM 10030003
TGAAAATTCTCTTGAGTTTCACATCAATGTTGTACATATATACTTAAAACCACTTATTCCGTTAACACATAATTTGAATTCCGGGTTCAGATATGACACATGATGTCTTGAAATTTACATTAAAATGATTAACACGTGTCAACTTACACATGTGTTCTTGTTGAGTTACATGTTGATATTTTCCAAATTCATCTTTGCAATAAAGTTTGTACTTTATACATGAGATGCCTATTGAATTACACAGATAGAGTGTAGTTTCTGAAAGGATTTGGATAAAAGCGCTATATATCGCTTCTTCTTCAAGATATTTTTTAAAAAATAATCGAAGAAAAAAATGAAAAGGTTAAAGCTGACAAATTTATTTTTCTGGCACCAATTTTTTAAGAAACTTTCGGAAACTTAATCGAGATGAGGTGATTTTACTTAATTCCCGTTTGTAAGTCTTAGGATTCTCCACAAAAAAGAATTAGACCAAAGTCGAGCTATCTACTTATTTTCTAAAACATTCCCCAATTCCGTCATTTCTTTTTGAATATCATCAGCTATTCGTTTAGTACCCTACATACATTTATTATTAATATTTGTTGGGTGCTATATGCTGCCATGTTGAAGTAATTTTGATCGCAACACCGTTTCGAAAATTATTTGTGACTGTCGATAAAGCGGGAAATATCCGAATGGTCTCACCATCAACATCAGGAATTAATAAAGTAAATCTCTGCACCTATGGGTAACAAGGGACTCCCGACATCAACGTTGAACGCTAGTTGTATATTCCGCTTTTGTTCTGAAATATAAATAATTCCATTCAAATAAACACTTCATTACAATGCCTGTGCCTATTAATTAAAGAATCGATGATTAATATGGAATCTCGTAGCCATGTTCGTGAAGAATTTCCCACTTTTCTGATTAATATGTTATCACAATAATTGATTAAAAACAGAAATTTGTTATTATCAGAGGATGAAATTGTTACTATAAAAAGTATCTAAAAAAAAAGAAAGCTTGATTTCGTTTTCTCCCGTGAGCTTCAACGTTTTCTCGAGTACCCGCATATTTATCTTCTTGAATTAATCAATTTTCCATAAAAGTCTTCCATCAATTTTCTTTTCGAAGTTTCGTGCAATTCTCTCACGTTTCCCTACATATGATTAATGAATTTCAATAATATTCGAAAAAATATTTGAAGTATGCTTATTCTCTTATAAGGCGCACGATAATTCCCATCAGTTATCCCCGCTACTGCTAAACGAACTCTCGGGTAATTCTCTCTGAAGCTCACTGAAAGTCCCCATTCAGATATAGTGGGGCCCCTCTCACTCCTGTTTTCTTACGCTTCTTACCTGAGCTAACACAATCTCCTGTCTCTCACCTGGACTTCAGCCATCTTGAATATAATCGTGCTGTGGTTTCTCAAGTGTCTGTCCTCTTTATGAACGCGAGTCATATTATTTTACGAAATAACAATTCTCGTAAAAAAAAATATAAGTAAGGTGATACGGGTCGTCGAATCGTGTCTACTACATTTCACTGTGGTGCATCATTTCGTTCGGACGTGCAGAAAAAATTACTCGTCAGCTCTTATGCAAATTGCGACAGTGTTCAACAACATATTGATGAATTATTCTTATTCATTCATTCCTCTAAAATTAATTTGAACGGATTTCTTTGGAGTGTTAAAGTTTAGTGATTCAATTAGTGTAGTTGTTAACAAAGTTTTCGAATTTTTATACGCAATTTAGAAGCGTTATACTAGTGAGTTCAACACCTGCGCTGGTAATGGATAATGGAGACGTACCGGCGATCATTTGAGTCATCTACAATTAAAGCTCTTCTGTAATAAGAGAAACGTGGAAATTGAGTTTCATAGATAATCTTAATTGAAGGTAATCATTTTTTTTTATTACGCAACGTGGATTTTCTTTCTTTTATTTATTACGATGAAAACAAATGACAACGCAATGGCAATCAAAAATTAGATCATAATTGAATGTTTAAATGACCGTAAACAATGAATACACGACAGTATCATGATTAAAATCAATTTAATGAATTAATTATTCAGCCAAGTGTGAAAAGGACAGATTGAATTGACTCCTAAATTCATTCTTCCATAACGTTCCCACTTCTTATGTACTTTATTTTATTTCAGAAATTAAAATTCGAAAATGGGTTCAAAAATTGAGTACGTAGAGTCATCACACATGTATGCAACTAATTACATTCGCAATTCAAAAGCAATTGGTGTTTTATGGGGGATTTTTACAATTTGTTATGCGATTATTGGTGTTGTGGCATTCGTTACACCGGAATGGATTGGAGATCTGGAACACGAGAATCCAGGGAGATTCGGTTTATGGTCACGCTGCAGTTACGGAGCTAATGGTAGTCCCTTAAAAATTATCTTCATTCTGTTTATGATAATTTTATTTAGAATTCATTTAACTGATTCATTAATGTTTTCATTCAGGCGAATTGGGAGAGGAGTGCATTGGAAGACTCGATGATTTATCAACGATAGCAAATGTGCCATTCAAAGCTAGTACTATCCTCATCGGTATTGCTGTAATAATTGCACTATTGTCAATATGCGCCATGCTTTTATTCTTCTTCTGTCAATGTACAACTGTATTTTACATTTGTGCCTGGATGCAGGTTGTTTCTGGTAAGGAAAAGATCACCGATTTTTTTTAGTTTAAGAAGAAGAATAAAAAAATGAGAATTTTTAAAATAGCAAGACCACACGATTTCGTAAGGAAAATAATTGATGATAATTAGAGAAAAATTAGTTTTCAAACAATTCCAAGCATAATTTTAGAAAGCCAGAGGACTCATCATATTAGAGACTGTCATTAAACCGGGTAGTAATTGCGGATAGAGTAAAAACAAAAATTCTGCTCAACCTGACGGAAAAAGTGTGACGTAATGACGGAAAATTTATCACTGTATTTTATCATCGAGTTTATTGTCATCATTATGCATTGTCAGTTTAACATTTCCCTTTCACTCGACATGCAATGGATGCACCCGAACAAGTGCGTCCATTAGAGCGAAAAAAATACTCTTCACTGTCTCTAGCCGTCCGTGACAATAAAAATTATAAATTCATTGACTTTCCTGGTGAACGCGAATTTAGTAATTGCTTCGATGATGCATGTTTTTTTCGCTTGTTTCATTTCCTGATGGTTACTTCGATGTTTTATAGTGGGAAAAATAAGCAGGGAAACAGGTTTCCGCAAATTGATGCAACGAAAATGCAACGTGCAATGCTGACCTACTGCAACGGGACTTGACATCATTTTTTTCACTTCTTTCTTCTTTTTGAACTAATAATCAATGCTTGGCATGAGGTAAATTGTTGTATTTGAGAGCATTTTGTAAATGTCAATGGTCAAATAAAATTCGTGGAACTTTATTGGAAAAAGTAGAGTAGGAAGATTTGTGAAAATAGACATGTAGTGAATAATTGAGGATAATCAAAGATAGTGAAAGCCGATACGGTTCTTGAATAATACGAATCTATTCTGCAGATATTCTACTCGTAGAATTTCACATTGAATAAGTCTACAATAAAAGGCGATTTAGAAAATAAAAGAAAAAATAAACTTGAAAAAAAAAGAAAATAATGCAGTAATGAAGTCGAATGCGATATTCTGTTCCGCAATTGGATTTCTCGAATAACCTGAAAGGAATTGGAATAAAAAACGAGAGCTACAAAAATAGATTCGGAGATATTCTATAAAAATAAAGTTGAATCGACTAATCTCGTTCGACCGCTTTGCTATTGCGCCGTGAAGTATTCTCGATTTTTGGAGGACGACGATGAACTAATGATATTAAAATGATGTGACTGTAGTCAGAATTTTTCGTGCCACTGCGCATGAGAAACAAAAAGAAATTCACTTAACATCCGTTATCCGGTTGTATGAACACAACATACATGTGCATATACATAACATAGCTGAATTACAGTGCTAGAGAGACAGACTACAGTTAAGTGGTGAGGACAGAGAGAAGTCGAGTTTATTTTCCTGGTCCCCTTTCACTATTCGACCTCGCCTTCTTCTATCTCCTTTCCTTTTTTTCCTGTAATCTATCGATGCGCCTAAATGCCGCAAAATGTCATTTATTTCTGTATTCTGAGAATCCTGTGAAATTGTACTAAACAACTTCCATGAACTGCAAATTACATTGATCGTTTCATGACTAGGAATTCCAATTACTAGCCGAACACTTCCTGATTATCACAAAATTGTGTAACGCATTTATCTCAAATTTCAGCGGTTTGTATGGCTGTTGGAGTTGGAGTTTATCCACTTGGCTGGGATTCCCCGATTGTGCGGGCTGTTTGCGGAGCTTCAGCTACTCGGTAAGAAAGAATTTTCAGCAATATTTATTTTGCAAATTTGCTATTGAACGGTTTATGAATTTTATGAATTAATTGTAGGTATTATCCTGGGGCTTGCGCCATCAGGTGGGCCATACCACTTGCTGCTATTGCGGCCTTGGATGCCGTCACTCTGGCAGCACTTGCCTTCATTCTAGCCTCTAGACATGTGCGATTGCAGCCAGAACCATTTAATAATGGATCCTTGTACAAAGGTAATTAATGGATTCCGTAGTAAAGAGATAAAATAAGAAAATTCGATTTAATTTCATTTTTTTTTTTATTAATTTAATTTCAGTTTCGAAATATTCCCAAAATTAAACGAGATGAATTTTTCTTATTTAATTTCCATTAGATTCAAAGATATTTCCAAAAAATCGATTTATCTCATTTTGCTATCATATTATGGTAAAATATTTCTTCCACTTCATCGTTGCTCAACCACTGAATGAAGAGAACTTAATACATTTTTTCTAGGCGAAGTTAATCCAGGATACGTAAATGAAGCCCAAAGTGTAGCTGGCTCACGAAAGTCATTATCCTTGAGGCCAGTCCTCCTCGTTGCACCACCAGAGCAAGATCGTTACAGTGAACTTTCTAGAGCAAAATCTCATTCACATCACAGCCTCTATGCCGCAGGACCTCATCCAGTTCACACACTATCTACTAATACACTTCACTCTCAACGTAACTTTCAACTTTGAACAATCAAAAAATTCTGACTGAATTATTACGTGAAAGCAGTCATTTAATGTTACCCATTGAAGATCGAAGAAACCTTTTTAAGATGGGTGAAGGATAGTCATAGTACCCGTTTCTTTTATTCGAGATTAAGTAATATTTTTTTTCTTTTTTCATCTTCGTTGATACTCGAGTAGTTTAATCGTGTGTTTAATGTATTTGAGTGAATGATGATGAAATATTCTTTCCAATTATTATAATTTTATTGAATTGTGTAATTAAATATGTGTCTTACCGTTATTTTTTAAAGTTTATATGAAATGTTTTTCTCTCAATTATTAATTCTGTAATTTTTAGAGAACTTATACATCTGCAATTTAGTTTGAATAATAAATAAATAGTAAACTGTTAATCCTGAAAAAATCACTTCTTTTCCATCAGTTGAAGACAAAAGAGAGGAAAAATTGCATAGGAAAGTTGGTGTTATTAGAATAATATGATTTAATCATAATTAATCGCAAAAAGAATAGACACCTAACAGAATCTCTGGAATATTTTCTCACTGTCTTCACTTTTTTCCTTCTTCCACCGAGATAGTAGGCCTTTTTCATCGCCTGAATTGTATTAAAGAGTAGGACAATGGATGAGAATTATGAGAAAATTTAAAACAATTGCGGGAGTTTTGCCATGAAATCACGTGAATTCTATTTCTATTCCCTAATAATAGAAAAATAAATAATAATTAAAAGGTGAATAAAATCAGAAGTCATTTTGACTAGTCTTTAATATTTATGATACATGACAATTTTGAATTACAATAATTTTTTTCCAATTAACTGCAATCACTAATTTAATATATTATACAATAAAATTCGCAATTTTTCATCAATTTTACGTCATTAAAGGATAAGAAAAAGGAACTACAATTATAGTGTTTTTTTTTAGATTGGAGTAATTCAGTCGGTGAATCACGATATTATTAATCCGTCGACGGAACAATTATTATCAATTAAATTCTTAAACTAATGATCAATTCTGCGCCTTTGATGTTCCATACACATGCGCAATATTAATTCTCAACATTTATTACGATTTGTTCATCTTAAAATAGCTCGGAATAATTCAAAAATATTCACATGATCATTGATACTAAAAATAATCGTTAAAGTTTTCATGTTTATTATCCCCTGAAAATTGTCCACAGTTTTAACCGTGAAAATTTACTTTATTATCATTTTCATTTAATTACGTTACGCACATCAAAGGTACAGTATCATCATTATGCCAAATAAATTTACAATATCCTTAGGTTCTAGAATAAATATGGTGTTTAAATACGTACTAAGTTTAAACTCGATTTTCATACTTCTCCTATTTTTTTTTAAATTTCAATTATTTATTTGCATAATTTAATTAATTTTATCTTGCCAGAAAATTCTTAAACTTTAGTGCACAAATCTACATCTCACGTGGATTATGGCCGCACGATATTAAACCACAAGTGTTTACACTTTATGGTGCATTAATTGGTTGGTGATGATCACTGAGAGAGATAAAAATGTTTACAACGCCATAAAAAGCAGATTCCCTCACCCCTTCTGAATTTTTCGCGTTTTTTTTCCTCTTTCGCTTTTTCATTTTTTTTGTTCGCCATTTTTTTCATTAAATTCCCACTCGTCGTGGTTTGGCTTATTCGCACATGCGTAAAACGAATCGCGCGATATTATATAACACATCCGTATGAGCATTTTTATGACTTTACAATACATGGGGTACAACGGTTTCCCTTTCTTTTATTTTTGTATTATTTGAATATTCATTTATGTGTTGAAATTTTTATTCGATTAATTTAGAAATAAAATTAACACTTTTGTGTCACATCATTGCACTTTATTGCTGCTTCAATAAAGAGGAGAAAAGTTATTTATTTTAAATGCGGCAAAAGTGATGAGAGTTTTTTGTGTTTTGTGAATTTCTCCCTCAAAAATTCATAATCTAAATGTACATTTTAATATTTACATAATTTAAAATTGAAAATAAAACAATTCTATTGCTTTATTTGTTTGATTATTCATTGACGAAAAAATAGAGTTATTTATCAGAAAATTTTTAAGATATTATCTACGATTACTAATAATTTAACGATATTTTCATCTACTATTATTCAAATAATTAAGCTACATTTGATTTACACTGAGTAATCAGGTATATAATTTTTTTAACCATCCTTACCAACAATTATGCCACAAGGCTGGACAATTCCAGTGTCAATGATTCTTGGTCTTTTACTAACACTAACGTGTTCATCTTTTTTTAATAATTCTTCTATAGAATACGGATTACGCTTCTTTTGTGGCTGCTGCGGTCTATTCTCAGATGTAACTGTTTCATTATTAATTTCATTCGAATGCTCATTGATTCTTGTCGAAGAATGCGGTGTTATGTCATCGGCATTAGGCGAAGTTGGACTTGATCGTGACAATTCATAATTATTTGATGAATTCGGTGTACCATGCCTGACAAATGCACTCCGATCGCTCCCAATTTTCTGTCCCAATTCTAATATAATTGGTGAATTTTGAAATGATTTGTAATTATCCTGTGACTCAGGATTATCATCCAAGTCACTTTTGTCTAATGAATCATCACTACCAGCCATTGAACTTGAGCTTGACTTCAATTCAACTTGATTTTGTCCATTCTGTTGATCTGCCATTCTCTCCTGCTCCAATGTTCTGTTGAATAAAAAGCATACATATCTATGTTTATTTTTTAAAAAATTATGATACCAATAAAAGTGTAAAGATACGATTAAAGCTGGATAATTTGATTATAAAATGAGACATTTATTGCTATACTCACGTAAATGCCTGCATTCCGTGATGCAAATGCAGTGTGGTTGCTTGATAGAGGGACGAGTAAAATCCTGGATTCCACGTTGGTGCACTTGGATTACCAGTTGATCCACTCGTTGATATGTGAAGAGGACCAAGTGAGCCAGGATAAAATAATTGATAATCCGTTCTCATCAGGGCTTCTGAAAAATGCCAGATTGATGCTATCAAATTAAATGAATATTCATGAATTTCAAAGGTAATTATAAAGGATTTTCGTTTATTTGTTTGTTCGTTAAACTTTGCATTTATTCAGATGAAAAAAAGGTCAATAAGCGAAAGGAGAACATGTCTCTCAAGGGTATGGAGTCAAGGGAATTTTCGTAATTATTTTTAATTCAACATGACTTTCAAACTCTTCGGGCAATTCACTGATGCAATAAAAGCATTCATGGAAGTGTTTAATGTAAGAAAAGTGTTACGAATGTAAGTGATAAAAATTTATGGAATAATACGCGTTTAATCAGTATCAATTGTGAAGTCAAATTACGAAGTTTCTTCGGTCTCGTTGAATTATTTCGCGGTCAGAGAGAATATTCTTTTTTTCAAGTACTAATGAATATCAATCTTTGCTGTATTCGATTTTCATATTTGTACATGCGTGCGAATGTATCTCAGCCAATTTTAAACCCGAAACGAAAAATACTCTTTTTATTCTTCACATCACGCGATGTCTGATAATTCTTCGAATATTATTGTGCATCGGCGAGCGTAGTAAATAATGCATTCTCGTAAATAATTATACGAATGTTCAACACATGTATTTCAACACAAGCTCAGTGTAACCATGTAAACAAAATTATGAAAATTACAATGTTCTACTTTTTGATTTTCCTTTTATGATAAATTCTTCAATACTTGTGCAGTTTATGTTGTTATCAATGTCACTGGATCAGAAGAATTATAGTAGAAAAAATATTACCTCTAGTTTCTGGACTCGTGGGAACATGCGATTGATAACTACTTGATGATCCAGGATCAATTGAAGGATGATCAGTATGTAATCCACCGCCTCTTAGTATTCGATTAACCGAGGAGACTGATGGTAAACTTTGCGGATCACATGCACCCTGTCTTGCCAGTTGTTCTCTAATTTCCCAAGCAAACATTGTTGGCTGCTCCTGTTTCATCCTTAGGATCTTCTTAACCACAGTTGGTGTTGCTACTTGCTGCAACGGTAATCCCCGGTTGTTAGTCTGAATAAATGAAAACAAAATGAGGGGAAGAAGAAGGAATTGAGAGAAAAATAATGATATTAATGGTTCTTACAAAGTATGAGGGGTTTTTAAAAAAGTGAAGGGAAGCGAAGAAAAATGATTGATAAAACAAAGATCAAGATGAAGTGCAAGTTGGAATCTCATGATGTTAATTTTCGGTTGTTTCCGGCGCAAATCGGCCGAGGGCGTTCCTTCGACTTCCTTCCGTTTTTTTTTATTTCGGCACCCTTTTGCAAATTAACGCCATAAGTAGTGATCACATCGGACGACAAAATACACATGCCGTCCACAGGTGAAGGACTAATCAGATAATTCTTGGACTCCAGGGTGGTTTTAAAAAAATGCTCACTCATACAGGCATAATTTACAGTGGGTAATTCTGTCATCTGCGACATAAGTGATCGACAAGACACACGAATGGACAGTAACCAAGGATTGATAATTCTTTTCAGTTACTTTTTCCCCCTTTTTCTTCAAGTGTATCAGTGGTTCTCAAATCACTGCATCAAAATAAAATTTGAATTGCTAATGAATAATGTGGCCAGCCCCAGTCCGTCCAACCAGATAATTTTATGCTAACGCTATGGAAATGTTATACGCACACACCCCAGGACGGATTTTTGTGTTTTGTTATGTTTTTTTTGCACGGTCCCAAAGATCGGGATCTCTTGGCACGCGGAGAGTTGTGATTTTCATGAGGTAAGAGTAATCGAGTAATTCTTAATGTGTCTGCGAGAATGGTTTCCTCTTCTACTCTATTCTTTAATAGAAAATTCATCCTATAATTAAGTTCCAAATAAAAATCGTCACAAATAGAATAAAAATATAACATGACACAATTACTGTTGTGGGAAAAATATGAAGGAATAAAATGAGAAAAAGCCGACAGTTTGAAATAATATACCTGGCTTTTCCAATTCTCCACTTGGTCATCCTCATGCTGTTCACACACCTATATAAAATATTTAGTGTCACGGGGGTTCCAGAGAGGGTTCGACATCGCGTGCGACCCCAGGGAGCATCTCAGATTCTAATCTGACACTTCCGTCGTGGCGACAATTACCCCCTTGTCGACCCCGGGCTCCCTCGTCCCTTCCCTACCCTCTCTTTCGGCATCAACTATTGGGTGGTATATATATATACGTTAAACATGGATGTCCTAATGCCCCGTCCGATGTGAAACACATCCTACGTTGTGGCTTGATCGGAATCAAGGGGACACAAACCGGACACGCGGTACTACTATTCAGTGGTGAACGGTTAGGGCCATATCTATATATGCAAGTGGTATAAGGGAAATTGCTTGAACGATCACTGAGAACACTGGCGCTGACATCTGGCGCAGTTAAATGTTAGATAACCCCTCAAACGGTTACCAACAGGTTCACCAAACTCACTAATTATCTTCAACAAACCCCTCAGCCCATTGTTAATGCGTGGTCATTGCTGATAACTGTTCGGTTGAGCCTTTCCAAAGACAGTGAAACTCAGAGCTTTCGGAATTCGATCGAGGAAACTATCTTGTGCGATTCCATTTATTGTTATTATTATTGATTAATGATGAAGAGAGAAAAAAAGTTGGAACAATCGTTATGACATTTAAACCGATGTCCACTTGAGATCCTAATTATCCGATAATCCAGGAGATACTCGCCATCACACTGACAATCTCACAGACATGTTAATCTTTTTTTTTATTCTCAAATTTATTACACCTCTATCTCGACCCAATTGATTTTAGCTCTGTATTTATTACTATTTTTCTGTATTTTTTTTTCAACACTGCGGAATTATTTATGGAGTGAGAAAATTATAAACTCCAGAAGTTGCATTGGTTCTATAAACATTCAGTGATCGATATGGAGAATGCATTTTTCATGAGACACAATGTGTCGTGCTATTGGCCCATTTTCCCTCGCTGAATAATGTCCCATGTGAATTTTTATGTTGTTATGTTTGAACATCACAATCATTGATTATAAAAGAAATAACATAATA
>JABSMS010021150.1:0-11180 GCA_018902275.1 Aleiodes sp. PSUC_FEM 10030003
TATATATATTCCAGCTTTCAAATACTATTGAATTTAGTGAATAGAGAGTACTGCATCATTCATCTCATGCTAAAAAAATCCATGTTTATTCAATTTTTCTCTATGGGATGCATCTGAAATTCAATAGTATTTCGAGATTCTCCACAACTATGGAATATGAGAAAATGAATCAATAACGTAGGATAGTCGAAATGGATGTACTTTAAGAGTGAAATTTCGCCAGTAGGAATAAACAAGCGCAGATAAGAACATATTCAACAATCAAACAAAATACATGAAACTGAGCGTTAGTATGTCGCAATGACAATGAGTTAAAAATGGTGCACAGGTACGTGCCAAAATGTTATCAAATGTCACGAACAGTCTGTTGCAGATCATACCATCTTGACCTCGTAATACATTAATACAAATTTATGTTTTATTGACGGAAGAAGAAGGTCAAAACGTGAACAACATAATAGTTTATCAATTAATATATTACGTTATTGTGCTATATAGATTTTATGCAAGCATGACGCGATATCAGAAAATATCTAGCCAGAATTCGAAGATCGTGAGTGTCGAAAGAAATAAATTGAAATTATAAAAAATAATGTTAACATCATTAACTTATATTTGTAAATTCGTCTTCTGTTTTATTCCCCCGATTATAGCTAATTTTTGATTTTCTTCTTCCTTTATATTTGTTAATAATGATTATTCACACACTGTTAAGTATTAATATGTATTTTTCTGGTGGTTTAAGTTTACAAGAGAGCCAAAACTGGAGGCAATCATTTATTACACTCATGATCACTCAGTAACACTTGATATAATTTTGTTTTTTTCATAAATAATAAAAAACTGCTAACCGAGAGTGTTAAGATGGAGCAGAAAAGTGATTATTTCTCAATAAATAGCTGTTCTGATGAGCAATTTTTGTTCTCTCCGACCTCGGAATGCGGCGCAGATACTGTGCGGGCAGTATGCGCCGATATGGAATAGTAAACGAGTAGATTTTCGGGCCTATATGCAATCAGAACTCATTTTCTATTGGTTAAACGGATACACAACTAACGAATAGCTTGTGCAGCCACCATTTAACAATTACAGAGTAATATTTGATTCAAACAATCTAGAATCGTGAAAAACGAAAGTAATGTAATGCATATCGTAAAAGATATAGAAGAAAGGGGGGCAAAATCGACTTTCTGATGACGGAACGATTTGATATATGAACCTGTGTTAGGATTCATATTTCTCTACGCACGCCGGAAAAGTGGGATGTCTCGAATGTGGAGATCTCGTGTAGAGGAAAATGTTGTTTGTTACCCGGAAAAAATTGTTCAGGCCCTTGCGAGGGTTTTAGGATGAGCCAAAGATGAGTTGCATAATCGCAAGGGCCTAAAACAATTTTCCAATCTTTGTAACGAAATTTGCTATGTAGGAATCAAAATGAATTATTACGTATCGAGTTATAATTTCCTTAAACAATATGAAAAAAGTCAACGAAAATTGAACTCACCTTTTTCAGGCTGGTTTTTGAATTCTTGTTCTGGGACTAAGAACCTAGAAAATTTTAAAAAATCAAGAGCAACCGAGTCTTTCATTTTTTGCCAAAAAGTTCAAATTTTCTAAAAATTCCCAAATGTTGATATTGGTCATGTCTCAATAGAATCATTGGAAGGATTCTATCTCAAATACTCTCATTAATTTCTCATGAATTTCATGATATAAAATTAGAAAATAAGGTAAATTATAATTTTATGTTGATAATAATTTCAGTAAATTGAAGCCTGACGTCGAGAGGGTGGATGTTAGAAATATTTTCATTCTCCCATTGGGAAGCCCGGGAAAACTTATATAGCAAATATGCAAATAAATTGGATTTTTTGAACAGAAAAATTTTTGCTCCAAAATTTGAAGCTGAATCCTTGGATTTTTTTTCAATTTTTATTTTTCAAGGATTAATGTGGTTCTATTCATTGTAGCGAATTGAGGTTGTGCTCAAATGAAAGCTGGCATCATTTCCCATAGATTTTACTGATCACAAATTGATTTTTAACGATTGTCAGCCAAGTTATGGGGCAAAAACCACAGAAAATTTTCCTATCTATGGGAAATCTGTGGGAAATGATACCAGCTTCCATTTGAATACAACTTTACCTCGCTACAATGCATATAATTGGAGATGTTGGAGAAAAAAACGAAATTTTGAAAAAATTGATTCACATTTTTGAGTGAAAATATGAATTTTACGGATGGTTCTCATAAGGAATTTCCCTGGCTTTTTAATTAATGCATTTCAAAATTCTACTGTTAAAAGCTTCATTTTAATGTTCATTTTGCCCTACCTCCCCCTATAACATTTAACTTCCCAGTGAAATTCAATCTTTCCATTTTTTTTAATCCATTTCCTCGATGAAAATAAAGAGTCGATGTGAAAGAGAAACAAAATCTATGTTTATCGAGCTAAATATAAAGGAATTGCTGTTATTTTTCACTGCGCCATGAGAACAGGTTATATTGAATGTTAAAAGAATCGTTTTCAATGTGCCCTCAGAAGAATAATCATAAATCCATAGTAATAATCATACATCAAAAATAATAATAATAATAATAATAATTCTTCCTGTTTATATCCGCTCATATACTTGGCAATATTTTTTCGTTTAATTTTTCGAACATAATTTATAATGTTAAGTGTGAAAAAAGGGGAAAATATGGGATAACAATTCAAAGGACAAAAGGAGATTGTATATTGATGTTGGAAAGATAAAAAAACAAAATTAACTCTTGTGATAATAATATTTTGTTTTTTTTCATTCATTGATATTTTTTTCTTGCGTTTTCTCATTCAAATTATTTTCATATCAAGATGGCTCGGGTATGTTATTTATTTTTTTTTCTTTTTTTACAAAGTTAATTAAGCAACGTATGTATAAACTTTCCTGAAAGAAAAGAAAAATAATTGAAATTACGTGAATACACTGTTAAACATTTCTGTATGATATTTCCGATGAAAGATTCTGAAAATTCAGTAGGTATTGGAATGTTTAGGTTTTTACAACAGAATCACTAGAAAATATCATTAGATTCTTCATAAGGCCCAGAATGTTCATGTAAACTTCTGTAGTAAATATGATATCCTCCTGCACTTTCTTAGTATCATACTCAAATTTGATACTTACAACTGCATTCTAGTAGTGGGGGAAGGTGGGGTAAAATGGACATTCTAATTAAACGTTTCGAGATAGAGATTTTCTGATGATTTCATTGGAAAGCTGAGGAAATTTTATTAAAAATATATGTGTCAAAATTAATTTTTTTTCATTTCTTTGAAAATTCGAGTTTTTTTTTCAAGATTCGAAGGAGTACCCCTTACGAAAATTGAAAAAATAACTTTTTTGGTAATATCTTCGGTTCTATTTGTCGTTAAAGCTGAGATTTTATCATAATTATTTGTGTCGGAGATAGATCATTCAACGTCTCAATCAACCACGAATTTCTCCATTATTTTCCTCATAAATCCTGAATATTCTTCCTCTAAGGTTAATTGATATTAAAATTAAGATTGGAGGAGATCCTGTGGAGACATCATACACTCAACGGAGAATTAATAAGGTAATCCAACAAAAAATCATACAAATTCTCAACAATATTCACTTGAATTTGCCGAATTTAAAGAATCAATCGTCGCAAATTTTACCCAGAATGTTTTAGCAGTGTACTTAAAATATAATATAGCTCATAAAAAATTATTATTTTACCTATCTTCTGGAGTTCGTGCTAAGTATTCCCGTTCAATCAGGCCTTCAATACGTTTTTTAATTATCGTTGGAGAAGGTAAGAATCTGACACGTAATTGTTGAGTTACTTCACTGACCAAGATATTGTGCTAAAATATATAAATCAAAGGAGAATTAATAATTCGAATAAAAATAATTGTCCATGTTTTGAGCCAATTATTCTACGTACTGCCATTCGTTTTCGGGCTTTCATTATTCTAACAATTGCAGCCTCAATTTCATGCTTACGATCCTCGTCTACTTTGTTACGTGTTTCTTTGCGTTCTGGTTCAGATTCACCCTTTGCAGCAACTGTTTGAATTTTGACCCTATAAATTATAATTCGTCATAGAAATTTTCAATCAAAGAATTCGAGAGTGATAAAATTGAAATACTACTAATACAATATATTACCTATATAATTTACTTGTAAAACTGTCATTCACTGTAAAATAGTGGGATGATTCGATTTCTTTTGACCTTGGAAACTTTAGAAGTACTCTTTGGGCAGGTTTACCCATCGCCAGTGACTGTAAGGCTCTGACGAGATCTCTTTCCGGAATGTCTGTTTCATTTTGTATTTCCTGAGAAAGGGATTGCGACAAGGCACAGATTGAAACATTTAGAACATAGTAAATTACATAATATTATTAATCTTTTCAAGGAATGTCCGCAGTTCTGAGGTAAAAACAAGGATTTGATCCAAGCCTTCCACACATGCTGAATGCAATTTTTTTAATGGTAGCTTCTCTGTAAAATAAGGAACAAAATAATTCTTGGAGTTGAATCTCATACATGACGTTGTATAGGTAGGAGAAAGTCTTAGCACAATTACTTTATGATCAACGCACTGATGAAGTAGTAATGGTGCTAAGTCCCTGCTTGGCTATGTAGTCCTATGGATACAATCCAATTTCAAGAATTATTTCCTATTTTATTTTAAGCAAAGTAATATCCGAAAAGTTCGTGTATATTTTCAATAACGCAATGAACGTATTTGTAAAGTTCAAGAGGATTGAATCATTTTTTTTTGTGTCTGATCTGCGGACGCTCCTTAACCAATTTAAGTGCATCATCAAAACATCCGAAAATTTAATCCGAAATTGGAATAAAATAAACTGTGAAGGACATACCTCATAGGTCAATTTATCACGATTATTGAACAACATGAGAACACACATTTGGTATGTTGAGACTTGGATTATGTGTTTTCTTGGATTAGAGCAACTGCTATGACTGTTTCGTTGACTTAACATACTGCCTCCTGGACAGCTACCATTACCATTAGAAAATGAACTAGTAGATGAGGGCGTTTCTAATCCATTGGCACCTTCTTCTCTCTTAGGGTCATGAAAGACAGCATTTAAATCAGCTGAACCAAGCTGTGGTTGCAAAGTCAATTGTCTACCACTATGCTTGGCAAGATAAAATCGTCGAAAAGTATCAAAAGCGTCACGAGCTGCTGGCGGCATACTGCATTTGGGAGTCGCTGATTGAGTTGGCCAGAAACCAGTTGTAAGAACACGAACACTCAGATCGACTCCCCTCAAATTTGTCTACAATAATATAATTTATAATTACACAATTTACATTAGAGCTTCATAATGAATTAGAATCAAAAATAGAAAATATTCAATTAATTTTACCCCTGACGCTAATACATGATCCTTGAATTCATCCATTATTGTATTACTGACTGTTATATCTTTAAACATGCCTTCCAGCTTTGATGTAAATTGACAACCACATTCAGTCTGAAAAAATGTATATATTCTTCAATAAAAACTTTATCCCAATAGATATATCATTGCCTTAGAGTCAAACCCGCGTGAAAGCAAAGCTCATGCACAGCACTTACGCGACTTTGATTCTAAGGAGACGATATGAAAAATCATCTCAATATAATTGGAATACAAAATAGCTACTGTTAATGTGATTGACATGTTTTGAACAATCTTCAGTACCCAAAATATATTAAACTTATTTTACGTTTCTTGCGTTGTATGGTCTCTATATTCTTTATATAATCATCATTTCCTTTCGCTTGTTTATATATACCTTGAGTTTCGAAATCATGTTTTTCTCACTATCATCTGATACAGATTTATTTAACAAAAGACGTTTTGCTAAGTGTTGCTTGTAGTATCTTTCGAAAACATCTTTCTCTTGGAGAAATCTGAAGAGAACCATTGTTTTATCCAAAATTCCTTCAATTTCTTGTTCAGACATCTGTAAAAAACAAGCTCGAACTAGAAATTGTATTCCTACTTCTTTTGAGAATCAACTTACCCCCTTAACACCTTTCTTCAACTTGTCGTCAATGAATAATGAGAGATATTCTGGACTCTTAGAATTTAAATTAAGAAAATATTCAAAATCTGAAACAATCATTTGTTTGAATAGTTTATCATTATTGAAGGAATAATGGAGAAAATGATCGAATCGTTCTTTCAAATCCAATAAATTCTGAACGAAATGGACAGCATTTGTAGTTGTATCTTGATCTTCTTGGACCATCGAACGTCCCTGTTCGCGTAAAAATTGTGAAACGCAGTCACAAACTGTACGAAGACCATCAGAAACCCTTGAGAATAGTTTATACATACATCCAAGATCATCAGTTTTTTGATTTTTCAGCATATGAACCACTCCACTATTCTCCATCTAAATTAGCCATAATATTATAATTAATTAGTTATCACAGATATATATTGGATAAAATTCATCAATGGAATTTTTCATTTTCGCAGTTACTATTACCTCAACAATGGTCTTCATATGTACTTTTATGAGTTCTTCCTCAACTACCTCAACTATTCTTGATTCAGTGGATTCATCGAGATAGTGCTTAGCTCGTTCAGATTCTTCAGATATTCGTGCTTCTACTTTTTTTATATACACAGATGCACTATTTTCAGCTAGAAATTTTTGTGACTCCATCTGTTTGTCATTGTGTAATTTTTTTTTTCAATTTTATCATTTTTGTAGACTAACAATTTTATCTAATTAAAAAGCGATCTAACAAGATTTTCCAAACACTCTCACCCTATAAAATTCCGCGCTCTGCTGTAGAAAGGGTCTCTCAAAGTCTTCCTCATAAACAATACGACTATTAATACCTAAGCGCATCAGCATTTGACAGGCATTTTTTATTGCCATACGATCAACTACTTCACCCCTCCGTTCACGAGCAACCATTCCAAGGAGAGTTTCGCGAAGATGATCTCTGACGCAACCATATCGTACAACCTATTTTGAATATATTAAAATTATATTAGGCACTACAAAAATATGAAGAATAAGAATTAATTTGTTTCATATTATCACCTGATCACGAAAGATAATGAGTCCAAGATTATAAACATTGTCAACTTCATTCTGTTGAACATAAACTCGATCCATGTACATTAATATATCCCTAATCATAGTCATGGAAGTTGTGTGATCATTCCATGCTTGATTAAGTGTTTGAAGAAAATTATTGTGGAGTGAATGTAGGACATCTTCACGTACTTTATTTTCTAAATGATGTGTTACGACTTCTTTGAGACCAGTATATAATCTTTCACCATATTTGTGTAGTACCATTGTATATGCATTACGATAGAGCTCCTCAAAACTCAATCCGGAATTATTTTTTTTCTGAATTTCTTGAATAGCATTTTTCAATAATGCCCAAATATTTTCCACATACTTTTCATCAACTGTTGTCTGTTGATAAAATTTTTTATTAATTAATCTATAATTATTACTCATATGATATTATATATTACATACGAATGAAAACACATAATTATCTTATTTTCCATAAAAATAAAAATTTCATATAAACATTGCAAGTATTATTACTAGATATGGGATAACAAGAACATTTCGTAGACTCGACTGAATAACTTGGGTGAAATATAGTGGTAATTCCAATCCGTCGAAGGATTCCATCTTTCAAAATTGTCTGCCTTTATCTGCTCGATTGATGTTTATCATTGACATTATGAGTGTAGAATGGATTTTAAAGAGCTTCGAAATAAATCGTAAATATACTTAAATTTTTTTGGTTATAATAAAGAGTAATTTGAAACAAAAAGAAAGAATGAAGAAAAAAATATGAAAAACGATAAATATAAAAAAACGAAGTGCTATGACTGGAACTATGATAACATGGATGAATGTTTGTTACTTAATTTCCATTCATTTAGTTATCATGCAAGAAATGGGATAGTTGTAATCATATTTTTACAGGAATTCAGATTACTTTGTGGGTGGCATTTATTAGGTAGAAAATTAAAAAAGATCATGATTCTAAATACTCACTGGAAAAGCGCGTATACGCATTTTGCTTTCTTTCTTCGGTAGAGCCCCACTCTTCAACATTTCGATTCCTTCGTTGTAAATAGCCTCAAATTATTCCTTTCTAAAAGAAGAGAAAGAAAATAGATGAAAAAGAAATTAATTATAATAATTGGGAGCCCAGTAATCTAAGGTTACGCATGATTTTTCGGCAGTCTGCACAAAATGGAAAACATAAATGAAAGGAAGATGAAAAAAAAAATCGACAACACAATCAACTAATGATGACTGAGAGAAAACGAACACAAAACAAAAGGAAAATATTTAAAAACACTGAAAGCAATTACAGCTCATTTGATACAAAGGCGTATGAAACTGAAAAACTAATAGTTTATTCAAATTCATAGCTAATTTAATAAATACATGAAAATTAATTATTATGATGAGGGGTACAATGTAGAATGGAAAAGAGTGAAGAGAGGTCATGTCTTTCCCAGACAACTCACCGATCCACAATCTCGGACAGGGAGACAATATAATTGTAAATTCACTCACAACACCTTTAACGTAGGATGAGGAATAATGAGACATGTAAAAATATGATGATGAGCCCTTTTCTTTTGGGCATTAAAAAATACAAATTGAAATTTTAACGGGAGATAACGAAGATATTAAATGCTATGTCTATCTGTGTTTTAAATCACGGATGAAAATTTCAAGTGCGTCAAGAATTAAACGATCCGTGGTAGCCATCTTTTTAAATACATAGGTAGAGAGATTATTATACCCTCAATCTTTGACATAGTAAAGATGAGTGATTGGCTTTGAGTTTGTAAAAGTTGGAGCTTATAAGTAAACGTTTGATTTTAATTGGTACCCTAAACTACAGATGACGCTTGGAGCTATGCACTGATAATTATTAAAACCAATTATTATTTACTTGTAAAAATTTTCATTATTCCTTCCCAATACTCGTATAATATGAAGATGATGATATAAATCACGTATTTTCTATTTACGTGAAATTTTCTGTAACAAATTAATTATTGAAATCGTCGGTGGTTAATTCTGGTTTCCCCTTAAAATTAAACTCCAGAGTATTAAAGTATTGTCATTGGCCAGCGGTGGCGTTATTACAGTTCTATCCACCAAAAGAATAATAATACACGTGTGAACAAGAATTTCATGCTAATTGTTATCATATAGAATTTAATTTTTTTATCAATCAAGAAAAATTGAAAAATGGGCCGGAATAAGAAGGTATAATCATTATTAATGTCATCATTAACTAAATTTTTTCTTTTTCATGAAGCACTCTCTTATTCCATGAATAACCTAATGATTATGTGCAACTAACCGCTTTCAATTTCTTTAATTAAAATTACATTCAAAGAAAATAATACAAATAAAATAGGAATAAGTCACTCGATATAATATAATTCATATAATTACAGGGAAGATGTGTAAAAAAAAATAAACATTTGGATATTGAAGAACATGAAGATGTCGTCAGAGCTCCTCATTCCTTCATAATACATCGTGGGCTGCCAGGAGAGCACATAATAGAATTAACAAAGGACTTTAGGAAAGTTATGGAGCCTTTTACCGCTATCTCTCTGAAGGAACGCAAAAAAAATACAATCAAAGATTTTGCCTCAGTAGCTGGTCCCCTTCATGTAAGCCATATGTGTATATTCAGCAGAACTGAGATAGGAATGTATTTGAAACTATGCAGATTCCCAAGAGGTCCAACTCTGACTTTTAAAATTATAAACTTTTCACTAGCTAGAGATGTAATTTCGACATTAAAAAAACAGATGGTATTTGATGAAATATTCAAGAATTCACCTCTAATTATATTAAATAATTTTACTGGCGAAGGAATGCAAATGAAATTGATGGTATCTATGTTTCAAAATATGTTTCCTAAAATCAATTTGACAAACGTGAATTTGAACGCAATTAGACGATGCGTTTGCCTTAATTATAATACATCAACAAAAACTATAGATTTTCGACACTATGCGATTAAAGTTGTACCAATTGGACTTTCTAAAGTTGTAAAAAAATTGGTACAAGCCAAGATACCAAATTTGTCTCACTGTGAAAATTATTGCGAATTCCTATCAAAACCCTTAATCTCTGATAGTGAAGGGGAAAATGATGAATCCAATGTTGTAATACTATCTCAAAAGTTATCATCACGAGGCAATCACGAAAGAGGATGCAGTGCCATTAAATTATGTGAACTTGGACCCAGATTATCCTTGCAATTGATAAAAATAGAGGATGGTTTGCTCGATGGCGATGTTCTCTATCATGAATTGATTCACAAGTCTGAAGAAGAGAAATCGATAATTCAGAGAGTTCGACAAGAAAAGAAAAAATTGAAAAACATGAGAAAAAATTTGCAGGCTGAAAATCAAGGAATTAAAGAGAAGAGAAAAGAAGAATCCAGAGTCAGATCTATCGAGGGTATGAATGAAAAGAGAAAACAAAGTAATCCATTAGTTCAAAAAGAATCAAAAAGTTTCTATAAAGATAATCATCCGGATGATAATAATGATGATGATGATGCCCAATATTATCGAGAAGAAGTTGGAGAAGAACCAGAAGAAGAACTATTTCAACGCAAATCTCTCAAACGGAAACAAAAATCAGAAAATAAATACAAAATTTTATCGAAAAAAGTGAAATTTCGCAAATAATACATAACATTACGACAGTGATGGATCAAAATTTTTCTCTTTCCTTTTATTAAAATTAGTGGATACTGTTATTTCTAACATTACCTTATGAAATACGAAAATAAAAACTGAAGTTTCTTTTTTCCCCTTCATGATTTCCTATATTTTACACTCTATAGTCTCTGTTCAATCATCAGAAGATACTTAATGCAAATATTGGTAATTTCAAAAATCTATTTTCTCTCACTTTTTTTTCTTCTATTTATCGTGCCAAGTATTATTATGAACCATGTTTCAAATCGTCAAACAGTCTGAAGTTAGATTATAATGAAAAAAAAAAAAAAAAATCCACGTGGTTTGAGAACTTTACAAACAGACTGTACATAGGTACAATGTAACATTAGGTTATTAAAATTATTTAAAAAATATAAATATTTCT
>JABSMS010021162.1:0-28431 GCA_018902275.1 Aleiodes sp. PSUC_FEM 10030003
TATATTTTATTGAATTAATTTTAATCATCAGTTTAATTTTTTTAACTGGAAAAATCGGACTTTGGATGGTACAGCCGGGATTTAGCGTGTCCGGTTCACGAGGAGCACAATATTAAAGGGATGGACTTGAATCCATAATTAAATTTTTCATTCTCTTAAGGTAGTATCACAGATTACGATTGATGGAACAGAAAAGAAATGGGAATTTTTAGGTTAGTTTTCAATTAATTGCTGATAATTTGAAAGAATGGTCTTCAATTCATCCGAAAAAGAGATTGAACAATTTTAATATATTTTTTGTTGGTTCTCCGAATTTTTTTCGTATTTTCCGTTCATGGCGTTGGCTTTAACTGCAAAAATGGCGGTCTGTTTTCAGGTTAAAATTCGAGCGCTGTACGATTTCAGCAACGAAACGAGATAAAAGTCAAATTAAACTTTCCGTGTACCGGAAATCATCAGAATCGCCACTTTTTGCTAGTTCCCAATTCACCACCAGGTGTCGCAGGCTTTTCTAGCGTTCCCAATTGCTAATCTCTTATCACATGTATGAAATAGAGAGAGAGGCAAACAGTGACGACTGCCTTCTAATTGAAATTTCTCCATAACTATACGGAAAATTGAATATATTTGTCTTCTATCATAGATTGCTATCATACAATAGCGTTCAACTAATCGGTGAACTCTGTGGTTTTTAATAATTTCTTTATTCCTTGAAGATTTCGGGTGTTTCATCTCCACGACCAGAGTTTTAGTATCTTTAATAATTCATATCTCACAAACTACACGGACAAAAATTATGAAAAAATTCGGAAAAGTGTAAAAAAATATAATCTTTAATACAGCATAAAAAAAATAGGGGATTGACTGTACCCGGGTACGCTGGGATACTACCTCGAGAGGGAAAGAAACAACAAAGCGATTGCCCAGTCACGCGATTGAAAGACACGGGGTATCGACAGAAGGCGTATATTATTAACATTATTATTTTTTCTTGTAATTTAAGAGATCAATTGAACGCATAAATTCGATACTGGCCCTTGATCGCTTGTTAGCTCAGAAAGTTTCTTGTTTTCTATTTTCTTAAATCGAATTTACTGATTACAAGGCGACGAGGCATGTGCCTGCGGATGATTTCTTGAGTTTGAGTGACTTGCCTCTCTCTTGAGCCTCTGTTTCAAATGTACCTTGGCGTGTCTCTTCTTCTCATCGCTTCTCGCAAATTTTCTACCGCACTGATCACAACAAAATGGCTTCTCACCAGTGTGTGTTCTAACGTGTGTTGTCAAATGATCGCTCCGTGAGAATGAACGCATACAAATACGACACTGGAATGGCTTTTGACCTGTATGTATACGTATGTGACGTGTGAGTTCGTCGCTCCTTGAAAAACGTCTGTCGCAGCCATCAACTGGACATGCGTAAGGGCGTTCGTGAACGGGTGTTTTACTCGGTCTATTTGGATATTTGCGTGGCTTAACTGGTACGAGTCTCAGTGGTAATGCACTCTGTTGATAAACTTGCGACAATATTTCATGTCCCTTTGACGTGCTCGGATTGTATTCGGCTAATTGTACGCCGGCCGCGTTAGTGGTTGACTGTTGCTGTGGCTGCTGTTGCTGTTGTTGCTGTTGTTGCTGATGCTGAACATTGGGTGTGTAGCCTGAATTTGTGACTGGCTCTTGCTTCAACGTGGGCTCTTGATGATGCGAATGGAGTTGATGATGATGTGAGAGGAGATTTGGATCATAACTGTCTTCATGGGTTAGCCAGGCGGTCGGAGTTGAGGATGGCGTATCGTGGTAACCAGGGGGAGGTGGGGGTGGCTTTGAGTCGACTTGGAGGAGTTCAACGGTCTCACCGCCGTAGGGAGATGAGTGTAGTGTGGGGTGAAGGAACGGCTGGCTGGTCAGGGTCAGAGCCGTCGGAGAGGGAATTGAACCCCACACTTCTTGATTCTGCTGCTGATGTTGTTGCTGCTGTTGCTGTTGTTGCTGCTGCTGTTGCGGTGTCTGAAGGGTGTTGAGGGTGGATGATTGAGTGCACGTCGTTGTGAAAACCCCTCTGTATGTTAACGTTGGCATATTACAGATATTGACGCTCGTTGGCGTTGAGGATACCGCTGTGTGTGGTGATGAGTAGAGGATAACACCACCCTGAAGAACATTGCAACGATCAACGTCATCTTGATGATGACGCTGGGGACTCGATGAGGTTTGAGCATTTGAAACGTCTTGATTTTCATGATGATGATGGTGTTCACGATTTTGAGTGTCTTCCTCTTCGGCAGTTGCGTCATCTAGAGTCAAATCCTCTCCTGCCAGGCTACCTGTGAACATTTCAATAATTTCTCATTTAATTATTTCAATTAGATGGATGATGAACTCACAGTAGAGATAGATAGATTGTGGGGGTGAATCAAAGTACAGGAAGTACGATACAAAATTAAAGTTATCAACTGGGGCTAATGTTTTCTCTATCAGACGGACAGTCTGTATCCTGTCTCTCACTTCCTTCTTACTTGGCTATACACATCCGTAGGAAACTGAGGAAGTTAATAAAACAAATAATCGTTTCTTTGATAAATTTGTCTTTTAGTCGATTCAAGAATCATGCATAGAAGAATAACGATAATTGGTGAACATGAAGAGAAAATAAGGAAAAACATGAATTCCAAATAGACACGAGTAACAGAGAAAGGTTCGATTTATAATTCAGAATGTTGGATTGCTATTGAAACGGAAATAGAAGAGAGGAGTTTCATAAGTGAGAGTCAGCTGAAAATTCAATGGCAACAGAAAGGGAATGATGAAAGCCAGACAGTGGCGCCTTGGGATGGGTCAAAGTGGCGCCTGTGAAAGCTCACGAACGTAGGGTGAAAGCACGACGGGGGATGAAAGGGAGAGAAGCGAGCGAGGATACAAGGCATGAATGAACGCTGAGAGAGGGAGGATTATGAGAGACACGGAGTGAGTGTAGAAGAGGGAGCTTTTGGTGAAATGGACGGAGAGAGTGGGCAGTATTTGAGTGGGGATGAAGGGGGGGGGGTGAGGATAGAGGAGAACTCCTGAATGTCGGGGTCGCTGAGTATTGATCCGACGGGTAGGTAGTCGGAGGTTCGATATTTCGTTTATTTGTCTCCTCCCTCCTTTCTATTTTCACGGCCGTACTACGTCACTTGAGATAGAGGGGTTGGAGGGGGTTGGCTCGTAGTTATCCTCGACTTTGACTTTGAAAAGTCGCGAATCGTTTGAATGGGGTGGGAGGGAGAGAGGGAGGATAGGTGAATGTTTGTTGGGGCTTTGGGGGAGCTTTATGAGGGTTGGAATTGTACCTGATATAGGTGGTGGCTCTACGAGGGCAGAGGGTCCAAAGAAGGAAGGTAGATCACCGCTTGTTGTTACTGGGGTGTTCAAATCGCCTGGTTTGTCCTTCTCACCAGGATCATGAAGCTCATCCCGGCAATTACCACTGCATGCATCCTCATCATCTCCGTTTCTTTTTATACTTTTGTCAGCTGATTCACCGGGGGATGATGGATCATCGCAGTGTGGCTGACTGTCTGAATGATAATGATTGTGATGTAGCCGATGATGTTGTAAATCTGGTGAATTTGAGCTTGCTGGATGTAATGTCATGCAGCTTGACAGAGTTAATAATGGCACGGATTTTCCACTACCATTTGATGTGTTTATTGTTGCTGCTGTTGTTGGTGAGCCACGTCCAGGTGTTGTATTTGATGTTGATGTATTGTATGCTAGGCATGCATCGAAACTCAGCTGGACTGTTTGTATATTGTAACCGTGTCCATGATGACTCGGGGGTGGATGATGATGATGATGGTGGTGGTGGTGATGGCCGGGTGGTGGTGACGACAGCAGAAATGGAGCGGCCGCATGATGCTGCGTGCCAACCACCTCAATTCCGTCCATCGTCATTCTCTGGATTGGCGTATGGTCAGCCGCGGTGGTGGTTGATGCCGCCGCGGGTGTTTCTTCCCGCCCGCACTGCGTGTCCTCGTCTGCGGTAGTATCGTTCAACGCAATTATTATTAAAATACTTATTGTTATTTATTACTCTTCTCAGGTTAAAGATTCTTCACTTATTAAGTGAACACAGAATAATAATAAATTGTTTTTATTTTATTTAACTCGCAAATCAATCTTGTCTCTCTCGTATATTATTTTTACTCGTGTATTTATTTTTCATTTATCTATTTGTTTTTCAATCTTTTTCTTTCTGTTTCTGTACAAATGTCTCTCAGCACTTCAGATTTTGTCTGAGCAATTTCAGTGGTACTCAGTTGGCTTGTATGAGATATTGTGTATGTGTATGCACGCGCGCGCGCAACCGTCACATTCTCATAGAAAAGCCCGGTTGGAATATAACTACACCGTGATCACGGCCACACAAAATTCTTATAACGTTTATAACTTTCTGGGGTTTATAACGAAGGCAAGAGCGTCCTCACCCGTGTGTACTGTATTCGTAAAATTACACATGAATAGATTCCACGCGTGTTTATAATCCCGTGGAGTTTTGTATCGTATTTCTTTTTATTTTGGTTTTTCTATTATTTTCTCTTCTTTCACGTACGTCAGTGAAAAATGCACAGCAGCTAAATGGGCGCGAGGTAACGTTTAATTTAGTATACAAAGGGGAGGAACGATGAAAAATCCAGCTTCAACTTTCACAACATCACTTTAATTTCCAGAATAACTAAAATATTCAACGTATTTAAAATCTCGTGTCCAATGTTTTTTTTTAAATTTGAATATCCCTCGATAAATGAGACAGAAAAATTGAGTATTCAATCTTCTTGACAGAAATTGACTGTATACGATTCCTCTTCGTCCTCTGTAAGGCTCTTTGACTCTTCGACTAATAGTCTTATACTTTTATTATTATTATTTAAGTTCCATTACCACTCTTCGTTGCGTGTGACATTAACAGTGAGTAGCATCACAAGAAGTTTTTCCCGCACGCATCTTATCTTTTCATATTTCTTTATTCACCTTTTCGCACAAATAAAAAAATAACAGCGGCTTGCAGTTAAAAAAATACAGGTCGCAACAACCAAGTTAAAAGAAAAATTTCTCCCTCCTCCACCTCCTTCTCTTCTTATTCGTCGTGTGTCCGCCTCCTCACAGTTTTGCGACGATCAACGGGTGGCAGGTACACACAAACACACCGACACACAGGCACCGGCATGTATTTCACCGAGTCAGTATACATAGACACACACACACGGTAACACCATGGAATTGAAATAATAAAATAAAAAATCAAGAGAATCAAATGAGAAAACACGGAAAGGGTGCGTGGGCTTTTCTTCAACGTGTCTCCGATTCGGTTACCGTTTACCGTTCTCTCCCTTGTATTATGCTTCCCTGGCTACTCGTTTTCTCTATATATCTGTCTCAATTCCCGTTTAGTTGTATGAAATGTCTTTTTTTGTTTTCACGTATTCAACAGCATATATATATATAAATACATATATATAAGGGAGGATGTATAAAGGAAGCGCGATGCGTGGGGGTCGCGCACCAACTGAGCTGAGCCGCGGCGCGCCCCGTAGTTTTATGAATGGACCACGGAGACTGTCCCATATTTGGAAGCGGCGAGCGACCAACAGCCAATCCCCGCTTTGCCGTTTCTCCCCACCCAACGTTTACCGGTGTATACGACAACCGTGTGTTCGCCTCTCCTCAATTCCCCGCTTCGAAAAGTTTTTCATCAAACTAACCCTCCCCACCATTTTCCTACCCTATCCCACCTAAAATTTAACTCTCCTCGGTTTCTCTCTTGCCGGCTACCACTGTCGGCATCACAGTCGTCTATTCTATTCTGCTCGCGCTCTCTCTCTCTCTTGAACACACGCAAACACATACATACACTCTTAATCTATCTCTGTTGGACTTATATCACCGTCTCGTTCTGTTGTATTGCCCCCTCTCCTTCAATTTTCAAACGTGTGCGCGCGCTAACTTCTCTCATCGTCGTTCCTCCGAAGCAACACTTCCCCGCCGTCGGTTCGCCAGTGACGTAGCCTCCCGCGTGACGTAAAAGTCGTGTGGCGTGTGCCCGGCATTTCTCATAGCACACCACTTGAAAACTTGCAGTCCGATGCCCATCGTGACGAACGACTTTAGGCATATATCATATGATTTTAATTTTTTTTTCCTTCCTCAACCGCTTTGACGATCAAACTTTAAATGCGTAAATGCTGAGATACTGCGAAAAGGTCAATTCTCGAGACGGTAATACGGTGGAATTTATCGACCGAGTAAATTGATATTTATACATAGGGGTATACATAGTTTTAGAAGATTCTGTTCCCGTGGATATATTCATTTCCACATGGCGCGCGTGTGCCTCCTGAAATAGACACGATGATGCTCCGAACATCGCTCAGGGAATCACTGCTTCACTATTTCGTACTTTATATATTAATATATATCTATGTATACAACTGTCGCAGCTTGTTGTCCCGAGGGGACGTCAGGTGTAAGCCATGTGAGAGGGCATTGATGAGAATTCTATACGTCGTCTTTAATTAATTCTCCATTCATCTTCGAACAGCCCCTCCATCCCACCCAGTCTACCGCTTGCAGCCGGTGTGAATTTCAAGATAGAAATGTTATTATTGTACGGTTGTAAATGACACTCGCGTTGAATAATTGTCATTATTTGATTGGTCAAATTAGTACAGTCATCCATTAACTAATATTAACGTCATCTAACTGTGAGGACTCCGAAGACGCGGAGAATGGTATTTGGAGACCCCCCAGTGGATTCTAAAGGCACTACCTTCGGCGCAACCACCTGACGCCCCTATTTGGGGTCTCGTGTGGCACGCGCTAACAGTTTATACTGTACATTGAAGTTTGCCCTGGCAGCATTCTGGCGCGCGCGCACACTTCCCCAATGTTCTCATTTACTCGTTTTTTTTTGTACAGCGTTTCATTTTCACAACTCTCGCTCTCTCCAATTCCTCAAAATTCCATTGTTCATTTCACTCGAACTATCTCTGTACAAATGGCTCACTTATGCATAATACATACATGCACACATACGGACATTAATCTGTATGTAAAACGAAAAATCATTCTAAAATTATCTGTGTAAGCACAGTGGCAATACGGTGGGCGCGTTGCTATTCGTGTCTCGACACGACTCGGTTTTGCGCGGGCGAATGTAACTATTTTTGGACGCCACGCAACCACCTGAGCCAACCATCCCCAAATACCCGAGAATGACTTGGTGGTATTTGACTTGAGGTATTAGAAAATCTGTGCTGATTCATCTAAACAATTTTCATATTTATCCGCTCAATCATACGCATTTATGAGGAAATATTCGATTTCCTTTATCTCCATCTACCGGCAACTGATTTCTCACAAATATCAATTCAAACCGTTAATTCTTTTGTCTCTGAATTTTTTTTTGTATTTTTCGTGGAATTTCGCAAAAGAACCTGACGTTTTTCTCTTAATTTGGAAAGAGTTATCGTCGTGTTTAAGCTATCAACAAGCGCATATATTTTGCGTACACGAAGACAGCTCTTCATCGAACATTACTAGTCATGAACGGAGACAGCTGAAGAAATAAAAGTCAACGCAGTGTGTGACGATTTTTTCCCCTAATTTATCTTCTCTTTCAGCGCATTAACTGTTATGATCGCATAATCCCAGTTTCCTATTGAGTGCACGTATTTTGCTCGACAAGTACGGAGGATAAAAAAATGTTGTCGATTTATAGGACAGTATGTTTTATTATTTCGATCTTTATCAAAATCCTATTCAAGAATAGGACTATGACTTTCAGCCCTTATGAATGATTCACTTCGTCACCGTAGAATCGAAAAGGCGTAAGTGCCATTTTTTTCGTTAAATAATAAAAGGGCGTAACTTATTAGTCTTCAGGAAAAATGGATGTGGGTTCAATTTTTGTAGATTTGTAAAGAAATGGGACTTACGCCCTTTCAACTCTAAGGCGACGATACTCAGGGAGCGGGACTAATATTAGACGTTTTTTGGAGACTGGCCCCATTTATTTTTCGGAATTTGTGGATGTAATTGAAGCACTAAAGAAAAAATTGGCGGGAATGTATTTTCTACACTGAGAAAAAAATGCAAGTAAAAAATAATAAATATTTATGTGACTGGTCCTTAATAAATGTTTTTTGTAACAATTTAAAAAATGGGTCAATTCACTAAATATTGTTAATTCAAACAGATCAATTTGTTGATTAAAAAGTTCAACTGCTACAAAAGTTCAAAAGTTCTGAGCTACAAGCAAAATATGTAGAAATATTTTAAATTCCCCGGGCAAAGTCGAATTAATTTCAAAGTAGTGTACAAATCTTTCCTGTGAGTTCACAAACTAGTGATATTTATAATCAATCATGAGCAAATTGAATTAAATTATAAAGATAACTTCAATTATCGTATGTATTTCGGACAATTTTTTCTATCAAAGTTTTGTGAACCAAATTAATTATTTTTCCTGTTGCATTTTATCTCGATCATTTCCTTTTCATATTTCAATTATTTAATTCTTGGAAGGGTAGAATTCAGTTTCAACGTCATTTTCAAAATGCACATATAATTTACTCATTTTTTCCTTCAAATAATAACTTCTTATTTCATCCGAATTTAAATAAAATCAATTTCATTACAATTGCGATAGGAGGAACAGGCAAAGGCTCCTTCTATCGACCAAGACAGTATTTTTTTCTATAAACGTTTCTCCACATATATATTTTTATCGAGTATATTGACGCAAATACATCCTAAGAAGTGAGTAAAAAGGAACCAATGAGGACAAGGGACTGGAATGAAGACACAAGTTCATTATTTTTTTCTCTTCTTCACGTTCAATCGATCAATCCACCACTCACGTAACGTGTGTCGTCGAGTCAATGGTAACCGTCTACAGCAAATGTTTTTCCACTTGGTTCTTCTTGTTGTTGATCGTTATCCCTCATTCTATCCATTCCCAATACAGTATTCTACGCCATATACCTTGCCATACAAAACAGCTTCCGACTCACGGCAATTTACTGCCATCCACTTTGATATATAAAAGGTGAACGCGTTTCGCTTTACCAATTTCTCTATCTCGCTTCTTTACTCTTCGCCTTCTCATACATCTTTGCGCTCTGTGTATCACACGATTTCTTTTTCTTCTCTCTTCGTTTTCTTCTTGACGCACTATCGATCGCGAATCCTTCGTGGCACGCGACCACCCGAGGGCAACCGTGCGAGGAAATGTGCGTTATAACACGTGCGAACGTGCCGCCTTCATTTTTATACTTTTTTTCCTCCCACTTTTTCACAATCTGTACTTTTTTTCCAACGTCTTCTCGAACGTTTATCCCCAGGGTACTGATTTATTCCTTCATTTTAAACCTCTTTTTTTGACCACCTAGTCACTTCATAATGAGGGAGTTGGCTGGTAATTCATGAGAATCAGCCGCGGGACAACGGAAATTTGTCGATTCCTGTCGCGCCTCGTAAGTCGCACGTAAAGTATAATTCACGTTCATTCTGCTCAGTCGGTAATGCAGAGAGATGGGAAAATTTATTCAATTTTTCGAATAAACGCGTTGCCCCAAGCTCTTGCAAACGCACACGTGTGTGCCTTTAAAGTCTTGATAAATTACAAAAAAAAATAATACCCCTTAAACCACGACTCTAATGAAATGATATAACAAATGTCCCATGGTATAAACTCGCATTAAACATATCTTAACCACTCGTTATTTTCTTTTCCTTCGTGGCGCCTAACGGAAAAAAACATTTATTTTTACCACATAAGGCGACAATTTCCTAAACGATCATCATCTGACGCAATATAATGTTTTTTCTCCTATGAAGACTACAAATTGTAAACTTGTTAAATCGGTTTTAACGAGCTACACAGATTATCCATAGCGTTATTTTGTGAATTAACAGTGATAAAAAAATGAAATGAACAAAATTACTTGACCATTTTTCGACTCAACAGTGAGAGTTGACTCACGCATGTTTTTGCGCGGTGAAAAAAAAACTCAACTCTAATTCTCTCACCATTTACGGATAGTTTCCTGTAATTATTGATAAATAGGAGGTTCTACCCGGCTGCCAAGATACAATACACGATACGTAGATGGTAAAAGATAAAAAAAGTCAATTGATCGTTGCCTTTAAACGATAATTCCAATTTCATCTCGTTCATTTATATCTCCTCCTCCTTTTTGTCGATCAATCGATGATACTCACGAACTAGTCTTTTTTCCCTCCTTCATCATCTCAACATTTTTTCCCTCATTTTTTTATTCTCAACAACATACAGTTGTGCGAGTAGCAAATTTACACGAGTGAACGACGCTGTAAATAAAGTACGAATGAGAAGGAGGACTTTTATACACGTAAAGGATACATAACGAGAGTTTGCCAAGCCGTCGCACATTCGAAAACTAACGGATGCGTAATTCTCATCGAGGAGGCAAGCGGGCGGTCTTAAACGCAAGATGGTTATAATGCCAGGGGGGGCCTATATACCTTCTTTTCATATTCTCATTCTTTCTTTATACGAATCTTCGTTTCATACCATTGGATCTGGTCTTCAACAGCTGGGTTATCCTCAACTGCGATACGTACAAGTATATACAGACAGACCAAGTACTCACTTATTCCACCGCGTCCGTCGCATCGATTTTCTCCCGGGAGATCGTTAAGACTTTCCGTCTCTTTTTCAAGCTCGCGTACACTAAACCAGCTCATCCCAGTGGCTCTTGGTATGGTGACTCTCTCGTACCACGGGAATATCCATACGATCGATCTTAAAACGCGACGATACACATCGAGAAGGAGAGAGAGCGAGAGAGCGAGAAGCAGGCCTCAGATGTAAACAAGAAGGTTGAAGCGAGACAGTCCGTCTCGATGAGGTTTTACATTCCAACCATTTGTTTGTGTATGTTTGGATGTTTCTGTGTGAAGGAATGAGGAGAGGGCTACCTACTTTTCCAACCGCGACGATGATTTACGCACCCGAGGTGTTTGCCCCGGGACCCGGGACTATCCCTTATCGCCTCACGATCGTTAATCGATCGACGCGTTTTTCGTGCTCTGCCGCTGGCCTCGGCTATTAGTGTCATTAAAACACGAGAAATTGATTCTTGAGAATCGGAGGTAAGGAATAATAATAAAAAAGATAAATTAAATGGAAATAAGGTAGAATGGGATAAATAATTGAGTTTACGTTTCTCTTGGTCATTTTTACGAACGTGATGGGTTAAAGAAGCATAAGGCTACCAGGCTTACTCTTTTTGGCTTTTTCGGGGGGTATTAAAATAACCGGGACCTTTCTCTTCAGACCCAAACGATTTACTTCTGGCCCGATCATTAAGTCGACTCCCCACCACGCCTCCTCAATTCAACTACCGGGTTTACGCCGTGTGTGTTGCTCTTAACGTTTATATTTACACGGAAGAGAGAAAAAAAAGACGAAGAAGTGGCACGCGCGTCAACTCCCATTTGATTGCCGTCATTATCTATTAAAGAAGGTGAGAAAAGGTGAAACTTTGAAAACAAGAGTTTGCCCTGGATGATAATGTGAAAATGTCACAAAAAACGTACGTAATTTACGTAGGACAAATGTGACTATGTTATACGTTTGAGAGTTTTGCGGTTGATGCTATGTTCATAACGGTGGAAAAGATGCACGCTCGATCGAACGTAAAATGGAGCCGACGTCAAAGGCAGCTCGATTCTTCGCTTATCATGACTGACGTATAGGTAGTTCAGAGCGCGATATATAATAGGCGAATGAAATGAGCAAGATAGAACGAGAGAAGGAGGAAGCCGCAATATATATAACTCTGATCGATAAAAAAATGACGATTAACCGTTCAGTGATCGATGACTTTTAAAAAACACAATATCGATCTCCGTAAAGACGCACACTTTCAATTTAGCGTAGGTTAAATAAAGAACTGGACGTCGTCGCGCCCTGACGTATTTTCCCATCCTCATTGTAAACTCTGTACGTGTGTAGAAGACGGAAAGGAGACTTCGATTTTTTTCAGTTCATTCTTTTTGCGTTTTTTGAATAGCTAGAGTTCATATGCATGTGTTCTATCGCATTCATAGCCCACGCTAATTCTTCCGGGGTTACATACAGGGTGTGTGTGTGTGTATGAACATAATGAGAATATTGGCGATTAGATCGATTGTGAATTACACAAGTGACGTTCAATTGCTTATAAATGTGTGTGAATTTTCTATTATATATGTATCAAGTGCTCGTGAATGTGACGCACGGTTATCAACAATGTCCTTTCAAACGGGTAGAATGATCGTGTGAGGAGAGGAGAGGAAAAAAAACACAATGTACGTCAGTTGAAAAACGGTTGTTATCGTTAGTGACGTGTGTTACGTTATTTTGGCACTGTTGATAATGCTCGATACACGCGGTTTTTCATATTTTTAAATTTGTGCGCATGCGCACGAGTCCTTTTCAAAAGTCAGGACGCATGCGCATTAACGTAAAAAACAAGTCGCCATAGTGGACACCAGTGTGACTAATCGTGTTTATGAGGCACGTGCGCGGACACTGAGATGAAATAAAATTAAAGAAATGGAAGAGAAAAAAAGAACGAGAAAAGTATAAAAAAAATAAAAGTTAACTCTACTGGTTCTGTCTTCCGCATTTTATCTATGTGTGTATGTATGTTGCTCACCGGGTTTTCTTAATTGAATGTGTTTTGTCGTCTTCTCTGGACGATACGTAGACTCCAACAGAACGATTCCAAGTGGCTTTTAATAATAGAAACAGTTTGACACTGGGCTGCCTTCTAATACGCTTGAAGTAGAGATAGTTTCGCAAGGGTTATGCTGCTATGTTTATAGAATTCTCGGATAAGATATGAGCAAGCGAGAGGAAAAAATATATTATGAAGACGTTTGAAGAAGGTTTCTTCTTTCCGAACGGATTACACTGAATTCAGGCCACAAGAGCTGAAACGTCGTCACTTCAATTCTCGTTCTCTCGCCTCTAAACTTGGACGAATTAGAGCCACATTCCCCTTCTCCTTGCCTCTCTTTCCTCTTCACATCAGTGACATTCAGCTTAATTCCACGGAGAAGTGTTTCAGTGTTTCTATTCGTTTTTTTACGTTAAATTTAACGATTTTGTTTCTTTTCATTCCATCACCTTATTCGTTTGCAATGATTCGCCCCGTTTTTTCATTTTTATTTCCTTCAAATTTCTTCTGCTTCTTCCTCCATTCGGACTGCGCGGTTGTATCCATTGGGTTAACATCGAGAGAAAGAGAAACGCCTTGTCCTTTTTACGTCGAGTAATTATCCGAGCCCTTTTTCGGTCTCACGACAACCCGGAGAGATGAAGGAGGAATGAGGAGAGAGGGGCAAATATACAGGGAGAAACGCTAAATCTTGTGGACGGCGCACAAGTCGATGAATCATCGACGATTTATCCATAACGCGAGGCCCCGAAGGAGGTAGGACTCTCTCGACGCGAATATATATCGATAGTACCGGTATGTGGATCGGCGAGTGTGTGCCTGGACACAAATCTCTTATCTGCCTTCTTTTATTTTTGAAATGTGTGCTTTTTTTTATTTCATTTAATGTTCTTTTATTTTTAATCTTTCTTTTATTATTTTGCCTCGTCGTGTCTGCCATTTATCTGTTCATTTTTCACGTCTTATCCCACGTCTGTCTCACGATTATCAGACGCGATTCCCATTTCGGGCGAGGCAACCCCCTTTTAGAATTTTATTTACACTTTTATTTTTGCATTCGTGAATTGTTTTTTTTTCGAGTCTCATATCTGACCAGACGTAAATCGTTCGCTCCAGACATCTACATTAAAACCACTCTGTTACTTGACCAACATCATTGGTAAGTATTTATTTGTATGAGGGAAATATCCATCGTAGTACTGGCAACCGGTCGCCATCGTCGTCCGGGACGTTTTCCAGGACGATTAAAAATGTGGCCGCCGGGCTAATTCGCATCCAGGCTTGTCACGCTCGATTTATTCGCCTTGAGGTTTGAAACCGAGTAGACCGTATGCAATGATGAAAAAATAAAAATTAAAAGGAATTATTTAAGTTTTGCCGGTGTGTACGTTGCGTATAGCTTGGCAAAAAAACGGGGGTGGGAGGGAGATGTGAAGAGAGTCGTTTGTTGCTGGAGGACGATCTCTCGGCCGATCCGACGGCCGAGATCGAAATGGAAAAGTAAAAAGTGAGAGAGAAAGAAATAAGAATGAGAAAATGTTAAATTGTAAATAAAATAAAAGACACAACAAACCGAGTGGGGCACAATTCAAGTGACTCGCGCTCATGCAGACACACCCATCGAATGCCGGCTGTGTATATATATGTTGTACTGTAAGGCCCTCTCCTCGATTCTCTTCCAATCCTTATATTTCCCTTTTGGCCTCGTAGTTGGAGAGCGTTCGTTAACATCTTTTGTGAACGCGGGGACCCTCGTAAACTTCCCGCAGTGGTTATACACGCGACTTTTATAATAAACATTCCAATGAATTTAATATTATATCTTCGTTCGAGATATTGTCTCTGTCAGTGAGAGAGGGAGAGAGATAGAGAGGTATCTACAGTGTCCAATCTCAACGCAGGTCATAATTCAAAATTTAAAAAAACAATTACTATTTACATGCAGCTAGGATGCACAAGCCATTCGAGAGAGACAAGCGAGATCACGATTAAAGAATCATTTATCTTCTTTTTTATTTCATTCTATCTTTCAATTGTTAATGTTTTTTATCTTACCCGGTGGATGATTCGGGGGTGGAGCATGATGATGAAGGTGGTGATGAGGATATCCAATTGTTGGCGGTGGTGGAGGATAAACGGCGCCCCAGAGACACGATGTCGCCGGTTGCTGCTGGTGATGGTGATGCTGCGATTGCTGCGTCTGCTGTTGTTGCAACAACTGTTGTACCTGCGCAATATCTACAAATTCCTGCAATTCACCATCCTCATTTACCGATTGTTCTCTACCTCTTCCCTCATTGTTACCGGTATGATGAACAAATGGATTCTGCTGTAGATGTTCAAAACCAGCTAATGGATTTGACGGCTCATAATTGTTGCCACTACTGCGTCCAGTTGTGTGTTCGCGTCGCATCGCGAGCGCCAGCATCTTTTCAAATTTATCGGTTATCCAAAGTTTACTCGTCACCACGCACTGGACGATGATTTTTTAAAAATAATCCTCAGTTTAACTCCCCTTTATTATTTCAATTTAAACCAGTTTAATTTATAATTATTCTCAGGCTTATTGACACACGTGGGAATAAATTTTTTCCAGTCAATTCCAAGATTATATAAACACATTTCACGCAGAAAGAATTTTCTTTGAACCACTATTCACGGGATGATTCGTTTCATCTTTCTATTATGATTTTTTCATTCGTTTTACACACACAGGACGTTTAACACTAATGATAAATGAGATATGAAAATATCGTCGTCCGGACGTTGTCAATGATATGAGCTCTCTATGGTTCAACAATCCGTCGTTTCTTCCCAATAAAATGGAGTTGATGGTTTATTTTTTGTTAAACCTACACTCAATCACAAAATAATCCTCATCTTTTCCACTGCAGAAACTTGAAAGGCACTCAGATAACTCGCAAATTTCCACAAAAAAACATAAAAAAGGTAAAAAATAACGTAACAGAGTTAAATCCAACCACTTGATGGCTCGAAAATTCACGTAATGCCTTGGCTATCACTCAATCTTTAAGCGCGTTAACCAAAAAAACTCAAAAATCAGAAAATCCTAAAAAATCACTGAGCCACGAGATGCCGTAGGCCAGGGGTATCACGATGGTCCGCGCTAGACTAATAAAGAGTTGGCTCGCATGCGAAGTGCCCCGGAGAGTGCGAGCGGGAACGAGAGATCGGTGTGCCGAGTGAACGAGGAGACCCGCGACGACGACAACGCGACGAAGGAAGGAGGATGATGATCGTAGGTAGGTGGAGGGAAACGCGCGCCGGTATGTTAACCACACAATATTTGCCAACGTCACGTGTCGACGACATCCACCCTTAACTATTTTCCGCGAGCCGTCTCATTCGACTCCAGGTGGAGAACAACAAATGGAAACAGAAGAAACAAAAACAGACGATTCTTTTCCTCCGTTTTTCCTCCTCAAACCACCACCCGATTGACTACGACCACCTCTTCCATCCCTTCCAATCTCTCATCCGTCTCAATCGCATTGTCTGCAATCTCCATTCATTCCTTCGTGGCCTGCCTCCTTGCACTTCTACTCCTCTCATCTATACGTTACCCTACTACACTTCCCAGTCTCAACCCTTCTACCTTTTCCACCACCATCGCTCCCCTCTCCCATTCTGAATTGCATGAACGTATTTCACATTCATGACCATCTCACTAACACAATTGAATAAAAAACTAAGTCCCCGCGCGCACACGGGTAACGCTGCCACAGCCGGGTGACGTCATTCACGTGGGCGCAACCCCCACGCGAATTTCTCTGTCTCTTTTAGTCTCACTTCGTGAAGGAGAACTCACTGTTTTCGTCTCAGGCACACGACTAAATTTCTCTCACTCTTCAGTCTCTCTGTCTTCGTCTATCTGCCTTTTTTCCTCTTCATCTGCCTACTCTGCAGTAAGCGCGGGAACTCATGCAATTCCATTTTTTAGAAGTAGAGAAATTGTTAATAAAAAATTTAAGACAGAAAGAAAAATATGTAATCATTTTCATTCACTTCATCAATCATCTTGTTCCTTCTATGTACTTGAATTTTTCATAGTCATCAAGTACCCCATGAAAAATTAATTTTCACTACTCCATCAATGAATTAATTTGAACCGCGTCATGGTTCACTACTGAGTCCAAATGGTTTTTTCCAATTGTACATTAGGAAAATGGGCGTGAACTACAGTGCTGGAATTTCGGAATTATTTTGAGATGGAAATCTTTGAAAAAATAGTTGAATTTTTAAATCTTCTAAGTTTTATTTCTTCGTAGAATATTTCGTGGTTTTCTTTGAATTTAAAAAATGTAGATATTTCAGTGGAATTTCTACGAATTTACTTGGATTTCAGGGAAAATTGGATGAGCATTATAGAATTTATACAAATTTTCAAAGCTCCATTATTAGAAAATTCTCAAGAATTTTGGTGATATAAATTTATTCTTTTCAATGCAAATCAATGCAAGAAATACAAATTGTTATTTCAATTATTTTTTGTAAATTCAACGAAGAGATGAACAATCGATCAATCCGCATTGATCAGAATGAAATACATAGATTCACTACAACTTATTTTTCCTAGGAAGCTCTCGCCTAATTGAAAATAAAAATTCCCCGCTGCCTTTGACGCGTCATTAATTTCCCAACTTGTTTTATCATCACAAAAACAAATTGACTACAATCGAAAAAAAATCCCCTCCCAACTCTAAATACTCCATCAATAATTATAGATTTCTAATCTCCAAAGAAAATCGCTAAAAATTACATTTCCCGATCAAAAATTGGACTTGAGAAGGTGAGAGAAAGGGAACACCCTGGTCGCACACGTTGGGCATGACCGAATAAAGATACGAGGTCGAGTTGACGCGGTTTGTATTGAAAAGAAAAGAAAGGCAAGAAACTAACCCGTTGAGACACGCCAGAAACGTTGTGGCAAAAAGGAAAAATCAGAAGAGAAAGATAACGAGACGATTTTAAATTGTAGTGGGGATGAATTGGCATGGCTAAAAAGGGGGGTTAAAACTAACCTGAGTGGGGGCAATAGGGTTTTTTTTCCAGCACATGCAGTTGAAGGGAGAGAGAGAGAGAAACGGGTGGCACGGCACACGCCATATCGGGCAAGACCTATCCTATACGTGGGCTAAAAACCGCCTCTTCCTCGCCTCTCACCGTTTTTGAATCGTGTGCCGAAGCAAACACACCTTTTTAGCAATGTTACATTAATATTGTAATGTCCAGGTGAAGAGGAGGATGGATTATGTGTAATGGAGTGAGAAAAAGAATGATACACCGGATTATGAGTGGTATCATTGGATGCCGCAGGCGCTGCTGGACCGGAACCAAAGATTTTCTTTCCTTCTTTAAGGCCTACCACGTCTATACTACCCACGTTTAAAACGATCACTTGTTCCCCCGGTGTTGTGCCTCTTTCACGTTTCTCTATAAAACTATTGAATATGGAAATTTAAAAGTCTTAACGGGGAGAAGGGGATTAAGAGTATCTTGAGGACACCAATATGTACTGCAGTCGAGTTATTATATCCATACGTCGTTATGCCTCACTTATTTCTATGGAGATATCCTTTAAAGGCAGTTTCAAACATTTAATCTATTCTGATGGCTTCAACGACTTTTTCCTTTCTTTTTTTAATCCTTTCATCAGAGTTTAATGGAATGGGAAAGTTCATTCAATGTAAATCAGTGGGGGTAGAATTTTTTTAGCAGTCAAGGATGTTTATGGTTATATTTTCAGATTTTCCGGAAAATTTTAAACAAGTTTATGGATTTATCAATTTTTTGAAAATATTCATTTTTTTAATCAAGAATCTAAAGCTTAATGTCTTCAATTCTTTCAAAATCTCGGTTTTTCGAGGATATCTCTGATTCTATTCATCGTAGCGGGTTGGGATTGTGCTTAAATGAAAGCTGAGATCATTTGCAATATATTCCAATCGTCACAAAATAATCTTTGACGATTTTTAATATATTCCTCATCGATATCGATTCAGAACAGCTAGAGATGGCAGATAGTAAGACAGTAGCACTAACCGGGACATTGACGGTATATGAAAAAAACATTTCCATAACAAGGTGTGAAAAGGTAACTTTTTGGGCACCTTTCGCGTGCCTAATATCCCTTTTCTACACATTGTGATGAAAAATATCGTTCGATACTCCTGGGGAGTGTTATTCCACATTTGCGCAATAACATTCATCAGCCTTCTTTACTTCGAACTAATTTTCAAATTTTTAACAAATTTGCAATTAACTGACTCCTTGTCTGAGGTTAGGTCAAATTCCAATTTTCAACTTTTTTTTAGAAATTTTCCTGATCAGGGGAAAATTCTAAAAAAAATCAGGTAATTCCAAGGCCATCGGATTTTGCTTCCATAACATTTTCGAAAAAATCCCGACGAAATGAGATTCTTAGGGAAACTTCGTAGAAAGGAGGAATTCTTAGGAAAATTCAATTCAGACAATAAAAATAATTGATAAGGGACATTTTTTCTATGAATTTGCAATTCCCGAGTCTCTATATATAGGACTATGTAATATCCATTTCTTCATGAGTTTTTGAGGTATCAATTTTTTTTCATCTAGTTAAGTACATTGTAGGTAAATTTCTTTGAATTTCTGCGTAAAGGCTTTCGGCCTGAAAAGCATTCTACGTTCTTTTGTCTCACAGGGCCACTTTGCCCCACCTTCCCCTAATCTTTCATACAGCAGCGCAAAAATAGGGGATTAACTGTACTCGAGCTCGCGGGGAAACTACCTTAAACGCGATAGAATTAGCCGAGCCATCGCTGTGATATTCCAAATAATACGTATCGCATCCCATCCTCGAATGTCTACATCATTTTTCCATAGAATCTCTTAGAGTTTCATACTATTCCATCTCCTGCTACGATGACAGTCTAAAATTTAAGTATGTCACGTTCCCAAAGTTGCCTCTTGGTAGTTAAAATTAATGAATAACTGAAGTCAATCGATGAAAGCCTTCACAAGATTGAATAGAACGTGACTACAATGGGGTGAAATTGTCTCTAATTAAAATTATACAAATTCCAAGCTATCTATTCTGATTATATTTATCTTGCGTGGAGCAATAGTGATTAATGAGCATATTCGACGATTTCGGTAGCTCCAGCAGTCAGTCCTAGACCAATTCAAGCTACCTTTGTGTATTTAGACAGTTTGAATAACGCCGGTTCTTGATGTCGACCGTAGATGAGGATTGACAGGTCCCTCTGGGAGTAGCTAAGAACGATAAAAAAAATCAAATAAAAGGAGTTGACTGACATTTGTACAGTGAGACATCCGTTTGAGGTATTTGTACCTGTAAAACGTACTCAACAGGTTACTTTAAGCGTACAGGTGACTACCGAAACCCTCGTTCCCCTCGTGTTTGCATTTAATATTTATTTTTCACGTTCCTTATTATTATCTTTCACGTGTACTTGGAGAATAAGAATGAAACTGCTGATTTAATGGATATGAATGAAAAGCAATTCTATTTATACATTCATAGTTTTTCTTTTAAAAATACAAATAATCAATGAAATCATTCAAGGGTTAAATTTATCACATAGAATTCATTCTGTTATATTGTGGCCCCGGGTTTAGAGGGGCGTATCTCCCGAATTCATATTATTCAGCTTCCTTATGAATTTTCGGAACGAGAAATTATTTTTAATGCTAGAGAGACGTATCTCTACAGTACTTCCCTTTTCACTAATGAACATTATCTTCCAAACATGTTCCAAATAAATAGATAAATCGATTGTGCATAAAGAAAAAAATTCGTCTCTTTGGCTTTATTTAAGAACACAAACAAAAAGTAGCACTTTAGCCCTACGGCGACGATAAATTTCTTCTTTTAATTGAAAAACTCAACTTAAAGGTGTTGAAATTTCGTTTTCTTTTCTTCGAATAAATAAAAAAATAGATGGAATCTTCAGGATTTCCTTCGTACTAGCATGCACATATATCTAAGTGTAAGATTTCAGAATCATCAACGATCCAACACGCCTACACGTTGAAAATGATCACAATGTATGTTGTTTTGTGATAAATAAAAATAAGTGGTGGGGTAATAGTAGTACGTATCATTCCATCAAAAAGATATCAGTACTTTGCCCCTCCCCCCCCCCTCCTTCCCTATATTATCAACGTCATGTATTGCATCAAAGTGCATTAACAGTTCGCAATCTCACAATCTTTCTCTTCTTCCCAAACATTATGAGTATAGAGATTTGAATATGAGCTCAGGTGAAGAGAGGGGATGAATATTTCTCTTCTGAATATATATTTAATGTGTGAGTTTTGCCTCCACCTCCAACTTTCATTCACCATCAACACGTACATATCGACGGCAAGAAATAAGAGAATACACACAATTCACGTGCGGCCCACGGCTCGGAAAACGATCATTTGTCTTGCTCCACGCACGCGAAGAGGTCTGCTAGGTACACTGGACCGTTCAAGAGTTCCCCAACACACATACATACTCTAGCCATCGCCACCCTCTCCTCCCCCTCCGGTCAACTGCTTCATCCATCTCGTTTTCTTTTTCCAACAGTCCAGAGGGGACTCACTGTTGAAAAATACAGAAAAGAACGTTGAGGCCTTTGGGGCCTCCTTTGAAAACGATTGCTGCGCATATACGTCACTTGTTTGAATAAAGAAACCTTCATGAAAAAACATTGGGAGAAGACAGGAAACTTATGGCTGAGCTAAATGAATGAAAGGCATCATCTATTTCCAAATTCTCTTATTCTTCATATTTAATGAATGACCGAAAATTGTCATATTTTTTTTAACACCGAGCCTCGAGGTCAGCGCACATGAATTTCTCCTTGTGTTTTTTTATCTTTTTCATTTCCATTTTGTATAATTATATTTGACTCTGACGGTTTTTTTCTTTCTCTTTTGCTACTGTGCGCTGCTTCCCCGTGGTTATCCGTTCTCCGGGAGACATAATTCGAAATTGCCGTGGTTCAAAGGGCAGAGCCCAGCTACTTGAGCGAGTTGACTCGTACCGTCCTCGGGGTCACGTGCCACGGCTTCTTCTGTGTGTCTCTTCCTCTCTTCGTATCTGTTCATATATTTTTTTTGTGACTTCACTGGTATATCTAATTAATAATTATCTTAATTTTTTCATTCGAACTCCAAATATCAAATTAATGTCGTTCTTTCATTTAGATTATATTTATCACTTGGTTATATTAGATTACTAATTATTCGGTAATGCGCGTGGTGGGAAATCATGGCAATTTATTATTTTATGATTGGGATTCCAGTGTTGAAAAGAGAAGGGTGATGATAAAATTTAATTTCCTCATCGAAGCATCGCTTGATGCTGAATAATTAATTGTTCGAATTACAGTTGTAATAGCATCGGTGATGAGGTGATAGATAACGATTATCTCAAGTTATAGGATTAAGTGTTTCAGATAATGAAACAGGGAAAAATGAGGTTTTAAGGTAGTAACCCACAGGAGCGGTCGATAAAACAGGACAAATGAGAATTTTGAGGTTGGTTTTCAATTAATTGCTGATAATTTGAATGAACGGTCTTCAATTCACCCGAAATAGTGATTTCACTATTCAAACACTTCAGCTTGTATTTTTTTGCTCTCCGATTTTTTCACATGGCTACTTTTTTCTTACATACATGAAGCAGAGAGAGAGAGAGAGAGAGAGAGGAAGAGAGAGAGATAGAGAGAAAATAGTTACGAATGTCTTCGAATTAAAATTCCTGAGTAACTATAGTGAAAAAGGGATTTTTTCTTCTATTATGTAGTCAAAATAGGATTTTTGGAGTCAATAGATTTGAATCGTCGGTGAACTCTGTGGTTCTTGAATAATTTCGTAATTTCTGTGTAATTTAGGGCGTTTCATCCCCACCACCACAATTTTCATTAACTATGATAATTCATATCGGAAACTACACGGCCAAAAATTATGAAGAAATTCAGAAAAATGTAAAAAAATATCACCGGCAATACATAATCGGAAAAATGAGGTATCATCTGTCATCAAGGTAAGAATTATCCTGGTAAGCATTATGTTTACAAAAATGGAATTCTCGAAATGTTTGGATAAATAGAGAATAAGAGAAAACAATTTCCAATTAAAAAAAAGATTAGAATCCATCAAATTTTCAATTCTTACCAAACTTTCTCGAAATATCGATTTTTTGAATTCCGCACATTTTTTTCGGACTCAAAATGTGATTTTTTGAGTCCGATATCCAGCTGAATCGATATCCAGCAATTTTCAGTCATTGCTTTAATTTATCATAAAATACACAAATGCATGACGTTTCGACTACATTTACGCAGTTCTCTCCACAATGCTTTTACAAAAGGTATTGTTTGTGAAATTCGAGCTGAAATTTGATGTTTCACCGTTCATTGCCGTAGGAAGAACTGGAGAGATGCTGTGGAAAAGTCTGAAAATAAGTGGAAAATTCCGTGAAAACACGTAAAAGTATGTGGAACATATAAGTACGTTCACGTGTGAATATCTCGGAAAAGTTCTACAAAAGGTATTGTTCATGAAATTGAATCTGGAATTTGATGTTTTTTTTTAACGATATTCACTCAACTACATTAAGTGAAAATCTTAAAAAATAATAGAGAAGTAAATATCACATAGTCTCACCGATTATAGCGCACACATATGAAGAGCAGATTTTACCTTAAGTAGTCTGGTAACTTAAGCCGATTTTCATGTTTTCATATTTTTACAAACTTTTGTAGGAAAATAAAAATGAATCGTTTTGGATATTTAAGATGCTTTTATTTCCATATTAAACATACAAATTTTTTTTTTGAAAAAAATCAAAGTTTTATTATTATTATTAAGCGTAGAGTGGCCACGGTGATTTTGGCTCTTGATGTTATCTGAAATCAAAAATTCTTCATAATTCTTAATCTAAAGACTTGTCATTCTGGTCGGAAGTACTGAAGTTAAATTTCATGGATTAATAACAAAATGAACAATCGATGAAAAAGAAAAAAAAAATCACGCAATTTTTTTCTTAAAAAATCTTGCAATTTTTTCTGAAAATTCAAACGGCATTTCATTCCCTTCAAAACGCAATATCCAGAAAATTCTTAGAACAACATAATCAGCAATTGCAATTCAATTATAACGATCTAATCAACCTCCTGTCTTTTTATTCCTCCTAATATACTGAATGTAAAAAAATCCAATTAAGTATTTCAAAAATTACCCAAGTAAATTTGCACTTTCTCGAAGTTGACATGAAGCGTGTGGTACACTCATCTTCAATTATTTTTCATGAAGTTTTAGTACCAGGTTATCTTAAACTTAATTGCTACCCCGAGGCGAAGCATGTGTAAACCGCAAAAACTCATAATTTCCTGCAAATCCCCATATAGAATTACATTATGTATTAATAAGTTTTTATTGGTGAAACGGTTTAGTCCTTGAACATTTTCATTTTTATTTTTCCTCTCAACTTGATGTCTCAGAATTATTTTGCATTCATTAGTGCAGACACAAATGATTGGAAACTGAGAAAAATGATTATAAAAACGTAATTTTGATCAATTATTTTTCCATAATTTTTTACTCCCTCATAATTACTATAAATATTAAATTAACCATAATCACTAAACTTTAACAGTTAAATCCAAGATAAATAAATGATAGTTGATTGAAATGAACTATTTAACTTGATATTATCTGATAATATTTGCTCATTCCATCAAGCACAATTATATAAAATATGTTAAGGATATGAGAGAGTAACGAGTTGACAAGAATTCGCGATGCTCCTGGTGGAAGAACATGACGGTGACCTCATCGGATGTGGCTCTGATTTGCTCAATTCGTTCCAACTTATGTGGCATAGCACATCACATAAAAAATTAGTGTAGCTGTGTTGTATTATATAGATAAATGTAGAACAAGAGAAATAAGGATGACATTTTCATGACGAAAGAATTGAAGAAAGATGGATAACAGCGGAGAGAGGCCTACACGATTGCTATCGTCTTTGCCTCATTATTCCATTATAATGGCGTGTGGCGTGTGCCGTATACCCTGACCGCAGGCATGCCCCTTCCCCTCTTCTTATTCACCAACACTTGGAAGTGAATCCGCAGACTGCACAAGTCTAAGTGAGAAGTAACTAAAAGAAGAAAGACCAAACCAAGAAGAAGAAGAAGCAATAAATAATAGAGAATGGAAGTAAAAAATCCCTGATTTTTCGAAAACGTATCGCAATATTTTCTCACACGGTATTATCCCTAAACGTTTTCTCTCACCTCGATCAAGGGATATATTATTATCCCTTGAATGCAGAGACATTAACACCACTAGAGTACTGATGTTCCGTATAAAGCTTGTTGCATTTACCACACACTAGCAAAGTATTTTCATTGGTTCATTCTTACTTTTATTATTTATTCGTTTTCTTTATTTTAGTTTGTCTTATGATGCCTCTCCCTTTCTCTATCCTTCCTCTGACTCACAACACTGTATAAACGGAAAGATGCACCCGGCCAATGGATTTCTCCATTTCTCTTCTCTCATTTTCTCTCTTTTCTACCTTCTTAAAAAACCGGAGACGTTTATACCGAAGGCAGAATAACTCGTGGCGATGTGAACGAGACGAGGAGAGAGGAAGAGAAAGAGAAAAGCATTATGAGGCTGGATAAGAAACGGAGAGAAGATGGCCAGAGACTCTCAAACGGTCCTGAAACAGGTTCCAAGGACCGTTGTTCCTTCCCCTTTGAGTTGAGTATCTCAGTGGGTGGAGAACGAGTTACAGTACGTTAGAAGGCCCTGCTAACTCTCATACTGGACTCGCGCGCCAGGAAGACACCTGGGTCTCGGTTTATATGGCTTTGGGAGCCACATCAACGAGGTACGGCAACGTTGGAAGCTGAGAAATCAAGAAATGAGAAGAAGTGAGACAGACGTATGTGGATGTATATACATATATCAATTGAGAATTTCAAGCTTGCACCATATCTTTTTCACTTTGTCAACGTTCGAACATAACTTTTGCGAATCGATTCGTTCGATCAATTAATTATACCCCTGGTTCCTGATAACGAGTAGTTAACATCGGATACATGCACCATGCTGATAGATAATAGATGTCAGTTGATTGCTCATTTCGTTTGGTATCACGTCTAAAAAAGTTGGTAAAAAAACTTCGCCAAAAAGAACTTAAAAATATTAAATTCGTCAATAAAAACTTCAGACAAAAAAAATCATCGAAATTTCTCATTTCCCACGAAACATCGTTATTTCTCATTTTTTCCAGAAAACTTGTTCGGCGTCGAATTATTGGAGAATAATCTCGAAGGTTTTTTCAGCAAAATATTTTTCGATTTTTTACATTTTTTAATAACTTGTTGCTTCTTCGTTTCATAAAAAAATTCTGAAAAATGTTTTCCATCTTCATTTTCTCCATCATAACCACAATTAGGTTGAAATAATCTCCGTAGAAAATTAATCCAAAATTTTATTATTTCAACGTCAATTATTATTTTTAGATGAATGAAGGATTACATGATAATTCATTTCTGTTCCTGACTGGTTTTTTAAAATATTTGTTCCTGACTGCTAAGGCCAAATATTCTACCATCACAATAATGAAAAACATTGGATTTGATTTCATCAGCCAATTATTTCACAAATATACGAAATATATCTAAAAATAATAATTTTCTGAATTTTCGTTGATTTTTGAAGTTTGAACTTTGATTTTTTTAATCGATTTTTTAAATATTTTCCATCAATGATTTTTTTAGTTATTTTGTCGTTTTTAATTATTTATTCGAATGAGTGTGTTATTTTTATAGTATTTTGTCGTGATTTTTTTTCTGAGTTTTTCGGTCTTCGATTTTTTGTCGTCGTTAGATTACTACATGGAACCGTTGGTATTTAGTATGCTTCATTTAGAGTCAAAAAATTTCATCGTAGACTAACTCTGTGAGTTCATCGCTTTTCATCCTGCGTTTCAGGTCGGTTTTTGACCGGGGAATGCTACTTTAGACCAAAAACCGATGTAATTTCCGAAATTTTTCAAGAATTTCGTCGGCTTTTAGTCGAAATAAGCATTCGGTTAATTGGGGAAAAATTGAATTTTCATCAATTGCGAAGAATTGAAAAATCTAAATTACTATCCATTTATCCATTTATATCAATTTAGTTTATATTCTGTAAATTTTATATTTACAATTCATTTAAACACAAATATTTTGTCTCAGGGAGGAATTGATCTTCTAAATATAAGAAAAAAAATCAAAGTATTGAAAAACCACAATTTTTTAAGAAACTACAATTATCCAAGAAGCACCAAATTTCCATTTTTCTTCAAAATATTCTCAAAATTTCAATTCGCACATCCTTCAGATTGTTTCTCAAAATTTTCTCGATTTACAAAATAAATTTTCGAAAGCTTGACCCAGAAACTCAATGTTCTCAACAATTCTTAATAGACCTCCATTTTGCCCCACCCTCCTCTAATTAAAAAAACTCCAATATCAAGAGCTTCAATGCTAATGAATATTGGAATGTGATTCAACTGATTTAAACGAAGCATTTTCTTATCCGGAATTGGAGTAGAAAACGACAGATTATAGCCTGGGGATTTTTTTTTAATTTTCTCATTTAATTTGAAATTTTCAATATAAGTGTCACGGGTGTGTGATCATTGGTAACCCGGGGCCATCGTCACACTTTACCTTCGTTTACATTTTAATATTCATAATAAGTGATAAATGGATTCAGGATATATAACTGGATCGTAGTGCACATACATGTGTGCAAGTCAAGATAGTGAGTGCATGAATTTATGTTTTCTTAATACTTTTTATTTTACTTATGGATGTTAAGATGCGATCCCAACGGGTAGATTAGAAACGGGAGTGTCGAACGGTAGCCGCTGGGCCTTAACACAACAGAGAAGACGAGTAGACGGCAAATGTGTGGCTCCACGTCGACGTGTTGGGATTTCGAAATCACTTCTACACTGGCACACGCTTGATACTGTTACCCTCCTGTCAAGTTCCATTTTGTTTGAATCATTTTGGGTATATGTTATTTCTTCTGTTCATCCGGTATTGTTGCGTCATCCTTGTCAAAATATTAGGGAAGAAGAAATAATAATAAAATCATTACAATAACTGTATTGAATGAAAAAGAAAAAAATCGAATGAACCGAAAAACCTTGGTGGAAAAATGTATATTTCGTAATATATCAATAAATAAGTTTTGTATATATTTATTGGTATATGAATTATCGTTTCTTTTATATATTTTATGCATCGTAAAATATGGAAAAATTCGGATTTTTTATGTACTACTAAGATATTCAAAAGTACGTGATTTATATGTGATGCAATATGTATATTCTATAAAAATATATAAATTCTATACTGATTTCAGAGGAGATGTAGGAGGAAAATTATATGAATTATTTATGTACTTTTTGGATTATGAATATATATTCATTACATGTTGTAAGTACATGATACAATAATGATTATAATTATCTGTTATAATATATAGATGTATTTTTATACACTGATATATTACAAGATTTGTAAATAATTAATTTATATCATGACGGAAATATTATTATTAAATATGATATTGGTATATCAAGTATTATATAATTC
>JABSMS010021173.1:0-11169 GCA_018902275.1 Aleiodes sp. PSUC_FEM 10030003
CAGAGAAGAATTCTTTATTTCTATAAAATTCATACGTTTTCGTATACACTTGAGAAATCTCATGCCGAGTTTTCCTCCAAGTAAAGTGGAACGTATATGACGTATCGACACCTCTTCTACTCCACCACTCCCTCATTCCTCTACTCCCAGTGCGCTCTCTTCGTTCTCGCCATTTATCCTCAATAGAAAGCACGAACTACTACGTTTGCCTCTCTACATTCAAACCAATGAGACGACACGACGGATACATATTTCACGATACGCCGGACCGACGATACGCATTTTAGCTGAGCAAGGCTTTTCCATCCCTCTCACACTCTTACCCCTTCTCCAGCAGACATCTGAATGTACACACAATACATATATGTATACAACACTCTAGCCTGAAAATGCGAGCAAAATGTTGCATCAATGATGTATATATTTGTACTCATATACACAAATCCACCGAACGTATGGAGAGGATTTTCCGTTACGTTCTCAACCCCTCAGATTTTCTCCTCGTTCGAACCAGCCTCTCTTCTATACCATCCTAAAAAATATTTCAGCATCCATGGACTAATTGGATAAAAAAATTGGATTTAATATAAGACCGCATGATTAATCTTCGCGACTCTACGCCTACCCAAAACCTTGATAGTTGTTTCCTCAAATTCATTCTCAATTCCCCCTTTCCACTGTTCATTTATCGACACAGTCCTGGTATTGTTGATGGTACATAGAGTATCGTTCGAGTATATTCCTTTTTTATTCTGGAAGATTATCATAATTTTTTTTTCTATGTCGATCGAAGGTGCTTCACAAGGGCGCATGGTTGTCCTGAAAATCGATATATGTGATGCCTCATGTATGTCCAGGGTTGTTCAAGGATTACGTGACAATATGAGAGAATAAAGACCCTTTCTTTCCATCCATCAGCATGACGAGAAAGAATATTAAAATTTATGTTTTTTTTTTCATCTTACGCTGATAAAGTGATATTTTTGTGACAATCCAAATGAAAGAAAAATTCTGCAATGAAGGGAGACCGTGGCAAGTTGGAAGAAGATATATAAATTCACAGGTTTACGGCCCCTTTAAAGTTGCGGGGAATCTCTTTAATGGCTCTGGCAAAGTGCCCATACCTGTCTTTTCTTTCTATATTCCATTCTTCGTTGATTCTCAGTAATATGAAAGAAGTAAAGAGACTATGAGGGAGGAAAAATAAGACCAGAGTTAGAAGAAGAAAGGAAACAGATGAAGATGAAGTAAATGAAATAAAATGAGTGACTGAGAAAGACAAAAGCGCATATGGTTAAAGTGAAATGGTGTTGCAAAAGGAAATGAGGTTATATATATGGCGAACGCTAAGAAAGAATAGAGACTGAGAAAACAGTAGAGACAGAAGAAATAGTAGTGAAAGGAGAAGGTGCGGAATAGTAGTGGTTATCATTCATTTTCACTTTACCGGAGTCCGCATGAAATCTCTGTTAATGACAGTCGGCCGAAATTACGGCTGAACTTCTCATCCGTTGAGTTGTGCCGTGGCCTCCAGAAACGACTGAGAAGTAAAGGGCGTAAAAATAAAGGAGTAAGAATGGGGTAAAGGCACCCTTGAAGTTGAGAAGAGAGTCCGGGGTGTGGGAGGAAAGACAAAACGAAAGACCATGGAAAAATACTAGAAGCCTGAAGATTATCTCCAAGCCTTCGAGTACTTTACGTTCCTATTTTTTCCGGCCGCTTTCACGTTTTCCAACCCACCGTCGCCATCTCGACCATACAGCCCGTACCTCATCCACCATTCCTCCCGATAATCTTTCTTTACCCATTCCATTCCACTTCGAATCACTTGAGAAAATGGTTTATCCTCTGGTCGTTATCCGCCAGGTTCTCCAACGTATGTGGCCGCAGTTTTACCCTTCCGATTGCACCATTTTTAGATATATGGATTCTTTTTACTGTATTTTTACCATCGCCTCTGCTATTTTTGGACGTGAAAAAGCTCACACTTGAAGAAACGATACAGTTTTTCTCCAAGTATGAGGGATAGAAGATTACACGTGTGTGTGTGTGTGTGTGTGTGTGTCTGTAGAAGAAAAGAGGAATTGCGGAAAATTTTCTTGGGGAAACACGAAATACAGAGGCTCGTGCAATTTTCCCACGAAATGGATTTTTCACACAAGAGGGGATAGAAAGAAGGAATTGTTGGAAATCGTAGGTGCTCGACTGAAAAATCGTCATGTGGAATGGAAAAAGTGAAAATCGAAATAGCGGAAATGGAAGTACCCACAGGTGCACGAGTTCCTCCCTTCTTTGTATTCATCTCTCCTCGGTATTTCTCTCTTTTGTAACCCTTTTGAGTCCTGTTGCCACTATTCTCATCCCGCCGTTCTTCATTCCTTTCTTTTTCACACTACAAAATTCGTCGCAGTCGGGCCAGCGAGTTTCGCGGAAATTATTTGTTTTCGCTCCGTTATGAATCAACTACTCACTCCGTTTCAAAGCCTTGGGCGTTCATCCAAATCAAATAAAACTTTTTATCATTATGGTTTGGAAACGGAACGAGGGCAACTCAAATTATTGTTTCGTAATTGAGAATTCTCTATCAATGTTATGAGGTTTGAGAATTTTCACTGAGGTACGCACAGGGTTTTGAATTTTGAACGGTGAAATTGCGCAAGGTTGAAATAATACCGTCGGCACCCAGTACCGAGGAAAACTTTTAAACGTGAATAATGGAAATGGCGACACTCTCCGGTGGCCATTATTTCTCCTTGCCAGGAATGAAAATCCAAAAAAATTGTAATCCCTGTACAGAATATGATTTTTATCTTTTTGTCACGTTAAAATTCCTCAAAAACTTGAACGACTTCATTTAGTCCCTCCGATACTGTGATTTTTTTTCATTTTCTCATTTTTCTTATAGACAAACTTTGATTGGCAATCTTGTCAGGGACGACGGAAGTAATTACAATTATGATAACGATAGACAAAGTTCCAAAGCAAACGAAAGAAGGAAAAAAAAACACTCGAAAAACGATTACATGAAATTTTATAATTTCTCTGGTGCTGGATTTTATTGTGTATAGAAGTAAAACTTTAGATGATTACACAGACGAGAACTCGATCATGAATCTACTCAAAAGACTTATAATAGCCATTTTTCATTAACGCTGAGTGGGCTTCTTTGGGTGGGCGCTGAAACGTGAAACGTTGGTGGTAATAACATAATCTCGTTTGGGTGGAACACGAGGTGACGAGAGGAAATGAGGAAGTTATGGGTTGAAAAGAGGCTCTAGCCAAATGAAGGAACCTCACTGTATTACTTATTCACAGACAAATTTACATTCTCCCGTCCCACCAAAGATGCAGTATGCATTTGAAGACTAATAATTCGAAATTTAATTAACAAGTATGAATATTTTTCCACTTACAGACCTGCTACGAGATGGAGAGGTACCTGAAAGATGAACCTAAGCTGCAATCGTACAAAAAATTACCCACCGAATTGGACACTGCACCATGGAATTTATTCAGAGCGCCACCAATATCGTGGACAGCTACAACTTGTTCAACTACCACACAGTATCAACCTCAAATCAAAATGGAAGTAAGTACGATTAAACAAATAATATAGCTGCAATAAAATGTGATATGAATTTTTCAAATATTAAATGAAAAAGAAATTGTTATTCCAGGTGACCACGTCGCACGACGACAGGGATCCACTCTGCCTGGATGAAATGAAATACAGTCCAGGTGATCACAATCATAATGGACGGGACAGGGATCTACTCGATCGCCACCTGGATTCCCTATCAATGTCTTCAGCTAGCTCGGCGTGTTCTGCACTTTCATGGGACAGCTCGCCGACCCTCTCCTGCAGAGCGCTCATCCTTAAAAAGGAACCGAGTGAAGATCTGGAGGAGGACGAGGAGCACGAAGTAAGAATTATAAATAACTATTTGGAATTGAGTTGTATCAGCAGATTATTTCTATTGTATCTCCACTATTTTGTAATCTCAGCATTATAATTGGATGGACGATGAAACTCACTGAGAACTGGCAAATCGAATTGATTCAATTAATTTCTACAAGCAGTACGTTATCTTTGCTTACAGGAAATTGAGGAGGAGGAAGACAGTGGCTGTGAAGGAGAAGGGCAAATCCTAACACCACCCTCAAGTCCCGAATCGGGTCAGGGGCATTCAAATTCGAGTCACTCGTCGAGTGGTAGCTCGATGCTGGACGTACACAATTTAAATCTCCATGGCACGGGTGGAAGGAGTGCAATTGTCAGGGTCACAGCAAGCAATGGCCAGGGTGTTGCCAGGTAATTTAATTGCAATGAAATTCTATACTATAATTAACGTTATTTTAATAATTAAAATCGCTAATCTATTTATTTAATCAGATTAATCTCGGTAACGGCAAATGGATTTCCAAATGTTGCAAGTACGCAACACACAACAACAGCAGTGGCAACAGCGGTAGCGAATAGGCATCACGCAAGGAGTCACGAACACAGTCCACAAGATACAAAACGCAGGATACACAAATGTACATTCCCTGGTTGCAAAAAAGTTTATACTAAAAGTTCACATCTGAAAGCACATCAGAGAACACACACAGGTAAGAAGCTATTTAATTATTAAATTCTGTTGGTATGTAATATATATCAGTGAATGATAATATAATTTTCGAATTAATTAAGTCTCGGTTGACGGTAAACATGGAGAAAATTATTCCAGATAATTGCACAAGACAAACTCACCCTCATTATATTCAGTCTTCCCCCGCTTTTAGCTTCCCCTCCATCTTCATCTTGTCGTCATAGTCTTGGCACCATTATATTCACCTTCTCTGTCCATTTTATGAGAAAGCTAGATTTCCTCCTTGTAGTATCTCCTCTTCTGGCACACCTTCCTTTAAGTTGCGTTGTGGATCAGTCTTGAGGAAAACCCTAGGAGTACGAGAGCATAGAGCATTACCCAGACATACAACCACAACAGCCTTATTATGAGAATAACAATGAATAATTAATCATCTTGAATTGTTTACCTTTGACTCCCAGCATCGTTACCTAAATGATGTACAAAACATAGAATATTGATGAAGAATATGGTCGGTTTATGAGTATTAGTGGTATATTATGACAATGTAGCTTTTGTACACACAATTAACTGTTAGCATTCATTAAATACTGTTAGAAAAGAGATGAAAGACAATAATTCGAACAGATCGTCAATTTTATCAGGACAAAACTGCTGTAAAAATTCTGAAAGCTAATCTCCCGGTAATTCTCCAAGTCTCCCAGTTAGTACGAGCTCAACTATCAGATTTCAAAAGCACATCCACCTATGTGTAAATGAAGAGTTGAAAAAAAAACCCTTAGGAAAAAAAAGTACGTTACCAAGTTGTAGTACTGGGCTTCATACAGAGTACAGAATTTCTATGTAGGGTAGGCATTAGCATTGATGAAGGACGTTAGTAGCCTTGGAACACGATATTACCGCGTAGAATTCTCTTGCAGGTCTTGTGGAATAGGAACACACGAGTGAGTTGAGGTAGGATGGTGTCAGGGTACTAGTCACTGCGGTGGATGGTACCGGCAGGGTTGTAATTAACAGACCTCATCCTCCCACTTATTCTCTTCTTCAGTTTATCCCCTCAGTCGGTCCTTGGTCTCTTTGTCCAGAGTTTTTTTTTGTTCACACTCCCTTCCAATACTGTCTGTCGTTGGATTTTCCTAGGAAAAGCTCTGTCTATTCCATATTCTATTCTCTGAAAATCCACGGACATCAACTCGAGGTAATAAGGGACAACGGAAACTAGAGAAGCGGCAGAGAAGTATAGTACGCGATGGCGGTGCCTAGTCGGATTGCTTCCAGCGTTAGACTAGGATCGTTAAGCAGAACTGCTAACTACGCCCGGGGATTATGCATACGGTGCTCGTCCTGGCGATTATTACTGTGTTATGAATTCTACCATGATGACGATGTGGGATGAACACGAGAGAAGAGTGGGGATGCGTAAGAGTATCCTTCTCTACATCACTACTGCGTTTTAGATTATCATTTCATATCCTAGCTGCAGTGTTTCTCTCGGTTATTACCTTGCGTCGTTGCGCGTTTAATACAGCGTGCTAATTAATTCGCTACGTATTTGAATGTTCTACGATGGAGCTTGGAGTTTGCGTTATTTGGCACGAAATGGGTTTTATTATTTCATTACTATCGTTAGATCGCGGGAAAACAGAGAAAAAATTTATTTCTACGCGAGTCGACGTGGAATTTCGGAAAGATCTGTCTGTAACTAAAAGACAATGGTATGTGAGTGAAAAGAAAGGATGAAAATAGAAGAGAGGAAGAGTGGGAGAAATGAAGGATTCTTCGATGGGGACAGACTGGGCATTGAGGGGTAGAAGCATGACTGCTAGAACCATGGGGGAAAAAAGAAGAGATGGAGGGAATGGAAGCGAATGGAGACTATCGATTCGTTCAGGAGCATAGGAGTTGAGACGCGGTATGTGGTAGTCCCACGGCGTCATTGCCAGAGAGATTTCCAATTATAGGGACTTTCCGTTGTGGAATTCTATTCCCGTGGCCATTGTTCTCGCTCACTGCCAGGACTTTGATCCATTCGAAGGCTCATCGCGCTAGAGACAGGAAAATGAAGTGTACGCTGTACTGGAAAAGTAGAGATGGAAATCGGGGTGACGTTGATTTTGCACGATCAAACTTGAATTCAGTGATGAAAAGAAAAGCATGCAGTACGATCGTTCGTAGGATAACACAATTCAGGACAAACAGCGATCTCAAAGAAAACGAGGTAGAAACGAACGGACTTTCGTAGACAACGAGGGCATTCGCCCGATTGAACCCGTCTCGTGTTACCTCTTTCGACCACGAAACTTACCGCAGGCGCCTGTGGGTTTTTCTGTACCCCATAGACATCAAGGGGGAAACTTCTCTTACATTACAGAGAGCAGTTAAATAATGCCCCTTCATTGTTTTTATCTCCTTTTCATTCTAGTCGGGTTCACTGTATCGGGTAGCAAATAAAGTCGAAGTTTTATTCCCAGTGAATGAGATTGGATATTCCATGTTTTATCAGCTCAGTATCCGAAGCAATGATTTTCACAGAAACACAGTATGGTGTTTCTTTTAATTATTTTATTTTTTCACAAAATAATCCAGTTGTGATTCCTCGTTTCTTCGTTGCTACGGAAATCTCAAGTTATTACCCGGGAATGTATCGCGGCGTCAGCAGGCTTCTGTATACTTATATGAAAGTCCGAGTGACTTTTTTCCCGGTATCGGTCGAAAGTCTTTCTCCCTTCTTTACTTGCTACCATAAATTCCCGGTGTCCTTCCACATACACGTGCAGGCCATATTGTATATAGTCGAAAGCTACTGGTGTGTACACAGGGAAGAGGGATATGAAGGTATGAGAAAAAGGAAAGAGAACTGGTATCGCAGAGACGGTAGACGGCAAACTTAATAAAATGCAAAGACGACGAGCACGCGTTGCCTCGACGGACTGACATATCGACGCAATACACTCTTCATGGACGTGTTTCTGTAGTGAAGCTAGTAAATTGGTAACTAGAAAAAATTGTCCACCCTTTGTTCAACTTACAGGCGTTTCCATTACAATAAAAATAACGAGTAACTCAGGAAAATAGAAATTGTATCATTTATTAACATTGTAATACAGAAAACCGTTTGACGTTGTTGAAGAATTTCATCCGTTTCTCTATTTTTATCTTCATCCATCTTCCTTTCTGTTGGCGTTGAAATAAGGAAGACGGTCGTGTTTAATCTGACTTTATTACGAGGTCCGAGAACCTCCTACGTCAGCCTCCTCTCCATTATAGGACGATAGAATGCGTGACTCGTGATGGCAAGCTTCATTTTGCGTGCCTCTCCTTTTGAACCTCTGCTGCACTCCCGTGAGGCAAATACATGTTTTCACGCCACGTACACAATCACCACCATACACTTATTTACGATTGGTGTGATGTATATGAAGATTATTAGTAAAGAGAAAAAATAAACAAAAGTTTATGATTGTGTGTTGAAGCTTCCGTAACGTCAATGTTAATCCGTGATATCCGGTTTTTTGGTTCATTTACATTTGCAATTGAATCTACAGTTCGCACCTTAAATTATTCATTACGAAGTGAGGAACGGAATAGGGGTAAAACGGTTATATTTGGATTTCAGTGAAAAATTGAATGGTCTGAGTAATGAAAATTGCCTGGAAGGAGTTTTCGATGAAATCATCAAAAAACTTCTATCTCAAGTCGTTCCATCCGAATACCAATTTTCCTCCAATTCTCCCTATTTGTAATGAAATTACTTATTTCTCCATTCATTTCCACTCTTCATATTCTTTATGTAGAGGAGTTCACGTATTTTTCGAGTACCTACTTTATTGTAAAAACATAGTTCTTACATTGCTTGGTAGAAATAAATTCCCCTTTCGCTCCAGTCGTCCCCTAGCGATACTGTAGCAGCAAGAGACCTGCGTTTTCTCTGTGGAGTCTCAAGGAATTTTCTACTCGCGGAATACCGGGTTCCAGTTGAAAAGAATGGGAAATGGTGTGAGGCTGTAGAGTGAAGGAAAAACAGGGAGAATAGTTGGTTTGAATTGAAGTAGAATTTGGTTATGCTGCGCCACGTCCTTCCTGGATTTGTCCACGTCACATCCTCTCTCTCCCATTTTCTCTTCTCTTTGGACAAAAACAGCATAGCACCCTCCGGGCTAAAAAATACCTAGGACAGTTCGTTTATACGATATAACTTGCACTTGACGCGCGAGATGAGGCTGAACAAAGTATAGCATAAATTTTGTTACACTATCGTCGTGACATTTTTTTTTTCATGTACGTGAGTATTCGTCGTGTCACTCAAGTTTCCTCTTCTCTTTGCTCTCAGTCATGATCGTGACAGCCGTTCGGAAGTGAAACAGTGACAAATTTTTACTGGAATTTTGTAATTTTCAGTCTCGTTCTCAGTATTGTAGAAATAAAAAGCCACGTCGTTCAAATAAATCAATGTTGTTAGTGCATTGAGTACTGATGGCTTTCGAGAATATGTGGAAAACTAGAGTAGATAGAAAAAAAATAAAGAGAGAGGAATGAATAAAAAAAGAGGAGTTTTATTACGAAAGAATGTATGGGAATTGCAATCGTTTGCAGAAGCCCCCGATACTCGTTAAGCTTGGTAACACTGTGCTACAGGTGGTGACCCCAATATTGTCTCGTGAATGTAAATGTTCTCCCATCAATGTCAATCTACTCAAAACAATTATCTCATGGTTTATTCTTAGTTTATTTACGACTTCGTAATCTTTTTTTTTACGTAAGAACACGGAAAAAAGCTTTGGAAAAATTATCGTACGATAACCGGGTAGCATTACGTTTTTTTCTGATCTATTTATATCAATGAATATGAAGAATTATTATTTGGGAATAAATTTTACTGGAAATTAATTGAAAATGGTCAATGAAAAAATGAAGTTGGAAGATGAAATTTTACGGTTGTTAAATAATAATTTTGCTTGATGCTATATGATTTTTTCTATCCTGATGACAGCTTTTGCAGTACCAAGTCTCATTTTTCTTATGAGCTTAATTATCTCTAAAATTTGTAATTTTTTTTTCCGTGAAGATGTTTTGTTTTTTTCGATTAGTATATAGTTTGTTTTTAATTTTATTGTTGCAGGTGAAAAACCATATAAATGCAGTTGGGAGGGTTGTGAATGGCGATTTGCGCGGTCTGATGAATTAACACGTCACTATCGTAAACACACAGGAGCGAAACCATTCAAATGCCGGCACTGCGATCGTTGTTTCTCTCGCAGTGATCATCTAGCTCTGCACATGAAGAGACACGTTTAATTAAACCTGTTACTTCGGTAAATCCACAATTGTCTAATGTCACCAGTCATTGCATTATACAACAAATTAAATCAACAAAATATTAATGCCAACCCAATTTTTCACCTGGGACGATAAATTGCTTATTTCGAAGTTATCAAAGGTGATAATCGTCGTCCTCGTTAAATTGTGTGACTAATCCAGCCTGAATTAAAATCTCCAAATAAACAAAGAAAATAATGAATATAAATAAATGAACAACTTAAAAATTAACAAATGGATTGCCTATCACTGCCAATAAATTACGTTGAAATTTGCGTTCTCCTATCATCGCAATTTGAATATTCATGCAAAGGGTAAAAATTTCCATTTATGAGAAAGAGAGATACAAACACATACGCCAGACGGATATATTAGGAAAATATATTAGAATCGAAATTAGAAAAATTTTGTTAGTAAATGGAATGTGAAGATTTAAAATATTGCATCGTTTGAATAGCCCAATTTATCCAGCAAGATTTGCGGATTTACGGTGCTAAGTGACTGTTACATGTGTATTTTCAGAAATTTAGGAGGAAAGTCGTTCTTTTTCTTTTGATAGTTGAAAAAAATAATGATACTGTCTTTGTGGCTTTATCGAACGATGCAAAAATTTTAGGAAATTGGATTTTTTAGTCAGAACTTTGATGAAGAAAAATTAAAATAAATTAACTAGATGGTTAGGTGAATTAGGAAAATGTGAATGTATTTTTATTTTTCGTAATTTTTAACATTTAATAATTATTCTTCTTTTTTAATGGAGATTATAGGACAGGGCCAGTCGAAGTACGCGCAATGGGGTCTCACGAGTTTTGTTTTTCTGTCGTTTTTCATTTTTTCTTTCTTTTTAATTTTTGTTGAATTTGTAAATTGAATTTATCGCAGAAATGCGAATGAGCAGACGTGCAAACAAAAAACGAGAAACAAATTTTAGGAGAAGGTGGGATAAAATGGAATTTTTAATGAAAACTTTTCAACATAAAATTTTTTTACTGTTTGTATTTGAAAACCATGAAAATATCCGATTAAAACTGTGAAAAATTCAATTTTTAATAATTTTTTTTTGTTTTTTACAAATGTTTTGAATCGGAAATTTTCTTAGCTTTCTGACGAAAACATTTGAGAGAATTTTACTCAATTTTATATTATCCCATCTTTTTTCTGTACAATTAGCAAGTGAATAAGTTCATGAATAACAAAAAAAAATTAAAAAATCATCGAATCAAGAATTTCGTCAAAAACTCAAATGAAAATATATATATAT
>JABSMS010021184.1:0-11168 GCA_018902275.1 Aleiodes sp. PSUC_FEM 10030003
TATATATATATATTCACATGCTGAGGACACGACTTTTGAATAGTATTACGAATTCTGCATTGTTACAAAAGACTATTTTTTAGGGGAAGTGAAAATGTGATTGGTTCAATCGTTTCCCGTGAATATTATGGCTGAACAATATGAAAATAAAAAATAGTCTAGCTCTTTGTTTGTTGGAATTAGAAAATATGTGAGGCTTTAGATCACAAGAGAATAATAAACGAGGGATTATTATAGACACTGGGGTTTATGTGCGTCATTGAATACCACAAACGTAATAGATCATTGGAAGAGAATTTATTTTAAAAAATCCTATGGCACGAATTATGGTCATGGAATTATCGCTGTTACAGGAGTACAAGAGCAACATTAATGAGAACTTATTCAAAATTTTTGGGACACTAAATTATTGTGTTGTGAAGAATTGCACCGAGTGAGCTGCAGGCCTATTCTCGAATTAAACAAAAACTTGTTCGTTAACCCGTCTATATAGGCGAGGGCGGGGCAAAATGAATCCCAGGGCAAAATGTTTAGTTTCAGGTTTTGGTTATTCATTAATTCGGGACAAAGATCTACGAAATATACAGAAACGTTCTGGCCCGTAAGCGGATCATGATCACACATCATAATTGAACAGAGAATAAATGGAAGATAAGCAATGAAATAAATAGCTGTCAATTATTCAAGTGATATTACTTTGTTACCTTGAAGGTACTGAACCGAAGATAAGCTTGCTACAAATTATGTGAGATCCATAAATAACCATCCATCAGTAAATCTAAGCTAATTATGCCCTAGAGTTTGATCACTTTAGGTAAACAGCTACATCAGTAGGAAGCAGAGTAAACACTATATTCTGGCAAGTTAATGTAACACGCGGGCAGCAAGTTGAACAGGGACAATGGTTTACAAATAATTCATCCCGTATCCGATGTGACTAAGAGACACTTTAGGCCATCCCCTTGAATTAATCAATGCACAGGATAGAAAACTGGATTACTAACGATGAACACATAGTTTAGACCGCAATTGTATGATTCTTGATTGTCATAACTAGAACAATGATTATAATCAGTGATGAGTACTAAAGCTTGATTCTATAGAGGATACTGGAATTGACTGTTAGAATGGAATTTGCCTTTGTGACAAATGTCTACTGAAGCAGTAGGAGAATACGAAGTTCGGTAGAAGTAGAAATGCTTCCGGCACATTGTGTGATACGAGCATGGAAGTCTTGAATTCAGAAGTACTGAGAAAATTGTTGGAATAACAAGCAGAAATCTTGCTTTTACTTTGTGACATACCTTTTGACACTTTTTTTTTTGTTGACAAAATACGTGAATTCTCTTTCAGAGTGTAAGGAAGTGAAAAAGTTTGTCGAGTTATTCTGAAATATTTACCGTAGTTTTTTCAAGACAGCGAAGAAGATGATGATGCTGTAACTCGAATATGTCTTCTTCTTTGTAGTCATCCGTTTGAATTCCACTCTCCTGCGCTGCGAGTCTTGCTTCAGCTGCTTTTTTCTTACTGACAAATGCGGCACCACTGGACGCCTTGGCGATTCTAATCCTCGCAAGTCTTGCTTTCTGAAAAATCAGAGATAATAATGGCATTAGTAAAATACAGGAAACTGATGCAAATTATTGAGATTAACGTGTATGGAATGTGAAGTACATTTGAATTTAACGTTTTATGAGAGGCATTCCCGGTAAAACTAACGTTGGGCTTGCGTTCCAGAGAAGGAATTGCAACGGAGATTGTTGTGGACAGTTTTAGCGGCTATTATTCATGGTCATAATGCAATTGATGTTTGCAAAGGTGCGCGGTAGCTAGATTTCATGACTTCAATTCTTGTTGAAGATTCTTTATGGCGGTCGCAGCTGGAGGCTCAATGGAATTTTGATTAATTCAATACTTAACGTTGATTGAACAATTCAATTTAATTTCTCATATAAATATTTTATTGTTCCTCGAATTGCAGTGGTTCAAGGTGTCTTTAATTTCAATCAACCCGAAAAATTATCATACCTATATACCTTCTATAGATGTTTAAATCTAGCATTGTGACTTATTATGAACAATCTCACGATCAATGAAAATTTTTACTAGTGCAACTCCAATGCTATTTGCCAAACTTCTTAAGCAATAACGAATGGGTGATGAATTACAAATTTATTTGTGGATTTATAACTTAATATAACTTTCAAAGTGAAACTCAAAATGATATTTACGAAGTTTATCGGTTACCAAATAATTATGAGATTATCATTCAAAGTAACTGCCTGGGGAGTCATGTAGAGTCCAAACTCGAAAATTTAATCTGCCCAAAGTTATATACGAGCGTACATACACTGTTACATTGGTGAAAACAGTAGAGAAGAGAATAAAGGGGTGAGAGTCCCCAGTGTGTGTTCACTTGTTGGGAGTAACAGTGATACTTGTGTGTATCAGCTTCCAGGTCCAAAATTTCGAGCCAGACTGCGGAGCCATTTATTATTTGTTGCAGTGTATGTAGAAGGGTATTTATGAAACTTGTTATGGCTTGTGGCTTTTCATGGTCTTTCAGGGCTCTTTCCTTGCTAACCCATCCTCGTTTTTATATCCTTCATATGATTCATTTTTCCTCTGATTTGGCGTTTCATCTTCCTGTACTACGATGTTAACACTTGTTATAGACGAAAGATTTGAGAGAAACAGTGAAATGGCAAAATTGAATATTTTTTTTATTTCTTCATCTGAAGATTGATTTCCTTTTTCTAACGATCAACATAAACGAAACGATAAACGTTTCATCCGTTTAGAAATTCGCATAAAATACAAAATGAAACAATAGTATAGGTTACGAAATATTAACCCAAATATTGAATAGACTAATTATTAAACTTGTTACCGAACTTAACAAATTCAACATGGTTTTCGAACTAATGTGAATTTCATGAATAATACTCGATTAATTTCATCAATATTTCGAGATCCTGTTGAACGCCACAGCATTACTTGCTGACGTACACCTACTAACACTTAATTTTCTGTTACTGAACCATGTAATTAAAGTGTGAAGTGGAAGTAGTTCTGAATAGTTCTTAGAACTATTTTAGGTCCTTGCTATCTACGACTCCAAAAATAAAGAAATGAAAAAGCTCACCGTCACAACTGAAACGGACTGTGTGAATATGATAGCTGAGAACAAATATTTATGCAACTTCTGTTCTTCTGAATTCGAAATTATCCAGCCTTGTTGCATTTATAAACATTTTTCATTCGAGCCCAACAATTTTCGTTATTGTTTATCAATGCTCCAATGATTTGAATCAAACGATAGTTGAGGTTGAATTTCTTTCATCAACAAATAGGTTTTTTTCGTAAACGTATGCATCCACTTTATCAAGATATATGAAAGTTTAAAGTCATTGCATTGGCCAATTTGCAGACGAAGGCAGAAATTCGGAGCATGTTGTGTAAAATCCATAGTGGAAACCTCTTAATCCGCTTGTTTACGTGAAATTAACATGCACATCGTTGTTTATATCTGTGGAAAACCGTGTGCACCAGCCGACAAAGCAAATAATCGTACTCGTTAGCCCAGGCCTTTGCATATACACACTTTGGCCAAAATTCATGACGCAAACTGATATTAGATATGCAAGTATCAAGTAATAGCCATTCGAGAGGAAGTTTGTACTTATTAGCAATCTGGTTTCGTACGTTTATGATTTCAGAATGTCTGTATTGCATTCGACGAGGTAAACCAATACCTATTCTGAGGTTCGACTCTTATTAATCAGTATGTGGGACGAAAAAAAATTGATTGCGAATCAAATATTTGGGAGGGAGAAAAATTATGAATTTGAATTCTTTATGAAATAGTGCCTGCAAATATTTCACATACCAATTTCTTTCTTAATTACTTCCATGAATAGTTATGCAAAAAATATGGAAATAGTGGAATGCTGGAAAATCAAGGACTTCAGGAAAAATTAAGTCCAGGAAACGATTTTTTTCAGCAATTTTATACGTCAATGATTCCAGATAGAAGCAGGTCAGACTTCAAAATTTCTCACTCAAGCAGCATCTATTCTTGATGGTTCACGATCTCTCATTCTCGACCTTTTCCTGAATTATTCAGAGGAGAAATGAAATGAATTTTCGTGAATTGGCATCATCACGGCCCGAAAGTTGTTTCAACTACAATTGATACTGGGAATTGAATCCCATAGCAACAATTGTTCCAAAAAACTCAGAAAAATCAAAGTTTCGACATCACAAGCTACAGTTGGTGAAGAATTTCTATTCCTCATTCAAACCGTCATAAATATTTTTCATTGAGAGAAAATAGGGCAATCCTTAGGTTTACGTACGTCAAGAATTTTCCTATATTGTGAGAATATGCATTCGGGAGAACCCAAGTGTGCACGTATTGATATTTCGATGAATAATGCACATTTGTCAATTCCTACCAGTAATTGAACTACAATTGCTGTGAATTCCGTTAAAGTTCTCCCATAATCTACCAGCCTATTACTATAATTTTTATCAAATTATAATAATGTTCTGAAACTCCCGAATACAAGCTTGACAGAATACAAAATGATTGTATCAAGTGGATCATTTGTTAAACGGAAATGTACCGGAAACAAAATTATCTAGAATATATTGCTCGAGATGTAATGCGAATGGGGTGATATAAATTTTACTGGCGTGCATCAACGTTTTTCCCCGTTATTTACATTCATACATATCACTGACGAGTGAATAATCTATCTAACATAAAAGAGTGCAGAGGGTGTAGTGAAAAAAATGCACTGAAAAACGAGTTTCAGCGAATTGACCTTTGCAATATTTTTCTATTCTTGAAACGTTTGACAGCCCATTCTGCTTTCGCTTCTATTCATCTCTTCCTGCTTTGTATTCTCTGATCCATAGCTTGGCTCACCTATTATGTGATTGAGATTCACTGAGGCACGCTATCATAATTGTATGTATATAAGTCCTCCCACTCACTTCTCTCGTCCCACTCGCTACTTACACCTCTTGCTCCCTTTCTTCGTCTCGCTCTTCCTTTTTATGCCAATTAATTAGCGGGAAGGAGGCTAACGTGGAGCCGTCAGTGCGAGAGTGAAGCCCGTGCATAATAATCTGGGGGAACTAATGAGTCACGTCGTAGGGGATTTCTCGTTACCAGCTGACGCAATGCCGAAATCGTGCACAACAATGTGTATTGTAAATGCTTTTGTCAAATCATTGATTGAAAATTTTATGAAATTTTATTACTGTTTGAATTAAATTCTCTGCTTCAAATTTAATACTAAATTAGTATGCAATTAATAAAATTCGGGTTTCAATGCAGTGAATTGCAATTGATTGCACTTCAGATTAAAAATTGTTCGTTTTTTGCTTGCAAAGAATAAATCGTAAAATTTAATCAAGAAAAAGCTTCTTGCGAGAATACTGTATAATATTTTCCCATCTCAACAAATAAGCTCCAATAAAGAAGTCTTTAGCCACGTTCTACAAATCAAAAATGCCACCTTCCACGTTTTCATATATATTTCTCCATCATTTCTATTTCAAGAAATAAGTGCCTCTATACTATATCATGTAGTATTTAAGATATCGATAATAAATCATCCAGAACTTGTGGAGTTAATCTGTAGTTTCCACTCAAGTACACACTGTGCTCGCTTCGTTTTCTTATCATCGACATTTCTCAAATAAACGACATCATAATTTTGAGTTTACCCCAAAGAGAATAGGGGCAAATATTGATAGTTATTCATCGTAACAAGAAAAAATGTAAAGTGAAAAAAAGATGCTATTTTCATAAGGTCAAGAAAAAACATTAATCCTTTGCTAGGAGACGAGAAAAAACCGGGCAGTTTATTCAGAGTGAAAAAACATTCTGCAATCCATATAATAAAACGCAAAGCCTGTGAAAAAAAATCAAAAACAAAAGCCGGTAGGGTGAAAGATTGGAGTAAAAGCCAGAGGGACAATTTTCTGTCAAGAGAATTCTCTTCCTCTCCTTCAATCCCCCTTAAGGCAACATTTTAACCACAATGAGGTGGAGTATAGGAAGGTGAAATCATGGCAGGGTAAGAGTTTGTTTCGTTAGCGGGGTAATACCGTGGCCTGACGGAGCTTTTGAAAAGAATAGAGGCTTTGAATTCACTGGGTGCCTGTAGCAACAAACAGTAAATGTTCCGAATGCTTTTTTATCTTTATTTCACACTGTACATCAGTGCTTTCATTGCTATAAAAGCTGGCAGATATAAGTGTCAGGTAAATGATACGTATTTTTTTTCTTTCAAATCAAATGAAGTGATGAAAATTGTTATAATAATGAAGGAAACATTTTGAATTGTGCGTTGAGATTTTTATAGCAGAAATAAAAGTTGTTTTTACGACGACAGAAAGTATACTTTCTCTTTCTTTTTAATGCAGTTTCTTCGGACTGGTTATGCACGATGAAAAATAGAATCAAATTGACGTAAGTTCTTGGCAATAGATCACGGTTCGTCGTAAAAAAAATCTGTTAAACGGATGTTATCGACATTTGAGAAAAATAATACGTTCAGTGTTTGCTTTGCATTTAAATAATTCAGAGCTCGCGCCCCTTCGGTTCTAAGCCACAAAATGTGTTTTGGTAGTTAAGAAATTTACGACAGCGCAGAGGATAAACGTTTTCCAAATTCCATCATTATAGAGTTTATCTTTAGAATGATGTTTGATTATGAATTTGGATCAGCGTCAAACAGCTGGTATAATGACGAAGATATAATGTTGATTTAGACATATTCAAGAGTCAGGAGATTACTACAAATTGATGGAAATGTATTCTCAATGCTGAGAGAAGCTTCAGCCGTATAAATAATGAGAAGTGAGAGAAAAAAAATGAAAAATGTATTCGTCGATCCATTAGGCTTGTTAATAACGAACTCTAATTCACGTGTCAACCGGGGATTTTACTGTATTTATGAGCGTCATACGTGATAACATTATCCGTGACCTGAATTACATTCGGTCAGTCTCTCGATTGATTGCAATGCTCAAACTCATCAAAGATGCAATGGCGAATTGTGAATGCATTGATTTGTTGGATCTAACAGTGATTTTCATGGATTTCAATAATTATCTCAATGTTCCCAAATCCAGGGCTAATATTGGTGATTCGAAGCACAAGAAAGATTTGAAAAATTAGACATCTCCCTTTGAAATATATGAAAACCATATCTATGAGTAATTTTATAAGAAGTAGATTTAATGATCAGATATTAACATTTTGATTCTGCCACATCAGCTTCTTCCGGCCTTTTTGTCGATTACTTATGTTGTAGACCCTAGCCATCAAATATAACTAATACGAAATCTTTTACTGTCCCCAAAATTTTCTGAGGAACTCTGAACTGTCCTTCGTAATCACAATGAAATCTCGACCAATCCTTTTTCATAATAAAATCCTTCGCACATTTCTGTGAATCCTCTGCTCTGCCCAGACTGTAATAGAATCCATCGGCTTCTCCCTTGACCGTCATAAAACCGTAATGAAAACCCCGAATTTTTCCTGACCTCACCAACCAAATTTATCTCAAAACCGTTCTGTCTAAATAAGAAAATACGGGCCATTTTCCTCTCTACTTCGTTCAAGCCCGCAGGATATAAAAGCTGATAACATTCTTAATTTGAATCGATTATTACCTAGCAACTACACGGAGAGAAATTCCAGATGTTCTCTTAACAATAATGACATTGTTGAGGTCTTTTATGTAATTGTCACAATGAATTGCAGTACTCAGTATAAAATAAATAGTGAATATTACTAAGCAAAAATTGGGAGGTCTTTTTCTACACACAGAAAAGTCTAAGCGTATCAAATAATGGATAAGGATTTTTCCATTTTCGCGGTACAAACAATATAGAATGAAAGGCTCGAGTTACTCAGACTGACAGATAAATTAAAAACAGACTTCCAACTTGCCGAATTCAATCTAGCTGTCAATGAAAATAGCACCAACCTTTTAAATCGAATGCCTGCCGATAAAAAAATCGAAGAATTGCGCTGAAACTTTCTCACTGCAGGTTTTTCCTGATTTATTCCATCAGGGAGTTCTTTGAATTTACTTTTTTTTCATTTCACCTCATTTATCCGGTATTCATTATTGGAAATGCGGGCTTAGCGAGATGAGAAGATTCTTTTTCTACAACAGGCATCAACATCTCATCGCCTCTTATTTCGAGAAATTGCAATTCAAACTATATCCAGAAATAAAGTCTTGATTCAAGACGTAAGACAATTCGTTTCGAGACTTTTTGTATTCAAGACTATTACGGACCTAGTCCAAAAATTCTGGGTCAAGCCTGAACACGCTTAGTAAAGCTTTAGAGCATGTGATAATAGTAATTAACAAATAAATATCAAAAATCAACCTTTTATATCGTAGTTCATTAGATGTAGCAGCGTCTAATGAATAAAATTCCTAGATTCAAAATGGTTTTCTAGCCGTATTTGAATGCACCAAAGGTCTACCGAAATTATCAATACCGCTAAGCCGCTTCGCTTCAGCGCGCAGTCATTTTATCTCTTTCGCTCTTACTCTGTCAATGGGTGGCCAAGGTGAGGATATCAAATGCAGATTCGCAAGTCAACAGAATAGAGATTCATGGAGCCCCGGGTACGTAAGCAATTGAAGAACAGCCAGGCATGAAATTCAGATTTACGCTTGGACAAATTATTTATTCTCTGGGAATGTTGGTGGTAACTTCGAAAAAGAATAATTTGTCATAAACTCTGAACTTTTTCAGCTGTGTTAACTTTGCGAGATGAAAAACAAAGTAGAAAATCATGTATTCAAAGATGACTTATTATAATTTTGTCTCTTCTGAATATGTCACGATGATTGTCAAGTAAAATTGTCAGAAAATCCATCTTCCTGTTCTTACCTCAAATTCAATTTTGCATTAGGGAATGTGTGAGGGACTTATAATCTCTATTTTGATACCAATTCACTCATTCAGTCAATGCGTTCAGCTTTATTGCAATTTTAATAGCCAATAGATCCGAAAATTCGTAACTTATTGGGCCTTCCGTTGCCCCTAATTAAAGATCTAGTGGAGGAAATAATGAAATTTGAGGATTCGATAATTCATAACCGTAACTAATATTTTTCACGTAACGAAGGAATGTGTTCTCTTTCAAAGAATATTGGATGAAAATAAATTTGAAAAATAAGAAAATAGAAATGATGATCAATATTCAAAATTATAATTGATCCTAGATGTTGAAGAGTTTCGGTTGTAACAATCCTCATGATTGATGTTAGAAGTTGTTGTTTGATTCAAATGAATTAGCAAAATTTTGACATTCAAAGTGACAGCGACTTGAACAAAGATTAATGGAGTTTAAAATCAAAGCGGTAGAGTTGTAAACACTCCTAAACCTCGGGGGAAATGAAGAGCTTGAAACGACGGAGAGGCGGCACTTGATCCGTTCAAGCGTAAATTCTTCCACGCCTTGTGGATTTAGTGTAACGTGCACTGCTACTCTACCGTTTACATGAGAATCCCGTTAACCCTGTTTCAAACACCCTCTGATGTCACAAGCTTACTTGTGAGGCTCATCCTACTCGTTGTATTGGAAATTCGATGGTAAGGAAGAAGACGGGGAGTGAATTTACTACTGTGCAATTTAGCTTCGTGCCTCTGTGTCGCAGTATGTTGCGTCGTGTACGGAAATTCTTTCTCCTCAATGATACAAGAAAACGTCTCGAATTTCAAGCGCAAAAGACTTGAATATTGAAATCACGAGGATAACTCAATTCACATGTGTTACTCGAGTTTTCCAATATTAGTGCAACTGTTTGGTAATCTGCCAAAGAGTGTTTGAGGAGATATTGAAATTTTCTTAGTGTCAATATCTTCGACGTTTATCAAATGATTCTTTTTATTTGTAATTAGGTCTTTTAAAAGTTCGCAACTGATGAATGAAACTTCGAGGTAATTTTTTCTCCGCGTTCTCGTCACTCCCACCTTCATTCCTCCTTTTTCTTTATATAAGTTCCGAACATATATCAACTGTTTGAAAAACTTTCAGCGTTTCGCCAATTCGTTTTGTAGAACTGATTCGAAAGATTCTCAATAAATTTCATCGTTTTTTTAACCTGGTTCTCTCCCTCTGACTTTCTGTTATTATTTTTGATTAGGTGGAGAAAGATGAAATCAAGATTACGCCAAGAGAGTGGAATGAAAAAAAAGACAGAAAACAGGCGATTGGGGTGGAATAGAAAAATGGAAGAAATTTTATTAGTCCAATCATGTCACTCTCGTTCAATGTTGAATTGATAGAACGTGACGTCGGAATTAAAAAAAAAAAGTTCAAAAAAAAAAAGAAATTGAAATGGTCATGTTTGCTTTTTTATTTGCAATGCAAACTGAAGAAAAAAGAGAATAAAAAATGAAAATGAATTCCAGTGTTAATGCCAGTCCTCTGGTTACCTGATGAATAACCAGTACGAGTTATGAAAGTGAATAGTGATAATGACTTGATGAATCCTCGATGAATCTCCATTTTTCAACCGTGGAAGAGAGAGAAAGAAGAGCAGAGAAGAAGATGAGAGAATGAAGAAAGAGGAGATAATAAAAGCCTACGTTTATCTGAAGCAGAGAAATTGATGTCCATTATTCTTTAATTTACATTACAAAATCGAAATGTCGGTGTGGATATATGTTGACGATTTCAAGAGAAGAATTGCGTTTACAAGGAGATGGATTAACTAGAATATCATATGGTACGTGTGGCAAGAAATTTTTTATAACCATCTACTATATATTTCGACCTCGTGTTTTTTTTTCTATTAGCGAGATCAATCGATTTTTCGGGTATTCGTTCGGAAATGACACCGGAAATTACAAGAGTGTAGTGGGTATGATGTGAATTTATTGACGGAGTTCTATTTCAAGTTCAAATGGAATTTCAGATTTTTCAGAGTTGAAATTTGAATTTTTTTGAAAAAAACTCTGCCAAAAATCCAAATCCACCTTTTTTCGGGGAGATCACCGGAAATGACGTCGCAATGGCTGAGTTTTAAATATTTTCCAATGAAAATTTCAGAAAATCTTCATTAAATATGTATCTTTAAACTGATAGAAAGTTTGAATGGAAAATTTCATTTTTT
>JABSMS010021194.1:0-11163 GCA_018902275.1 Aleiodes sp. PSUC_FEM 10030003
TTATTTACTGCCCAAGGTGTGTATACGATTTTTCTGCATATTGGGACAGAAGTGAGCTTACGCCCGAGCGCAGCGAGGGCCGAAAGTCTCACTTTCGTCCCAGTATGCAGAAAAAGTTCTTTTATACGCTCTTGTGGAAATCAACTTCAAATTGCAGTTTCTCGTCTAGATCACATCGAAATTTCTTCAAAAACTAGGGGACAATGTAAAAAAGTACTCTGGAATTAGTGATTGAGAGAAAATCCAGAGGATCCAACTACATAACGAAAATATTTTACATATTGAGCTCCATATAATCCTACATGGCGCACAGATTTAGTATATCTTCTTCGTTTTATCTTTCAATAATAAGTATGGTTTGGTGGATTGGGATTATGATTTACTTGAAATAGATTGCTTCAATAGGTCCAAACCTCAAGAAAATTATAATTTTGATCAAAATTCTACAGGAATAAAAATTAATTTTTTTTTTGAAATTGAAAATTAATCTCACTGGATTGGCAATAAATGCAAATTTTTTCAAATTTTCATTTAATTCATGTAAATAATTTGAAATTCAGAATTAGAAAATGAATTGTGGGTTGAAAAAAAATCGAAATATTATTCTGTAGATTTATGTGTTGAGTACTATGTAAGGTGCAGAATTTCTCATGATATAAGAGGAGAAATATTATTGACAATCCTACGATAGCAATATATATAGCAACAATAACATTTTAAAACTGATTTTCGGTAACTAGACTCTTACAGTCATGGTGCCTGTTCTATCTGAGTATAGTTGTTCGTAATTGTACATATGACAATACACTGCTAGGAAGGACTGTTTAAAAATATAGCTTGATTTGACCTTGAACAATTAGTTGTTTGCTATCTGCAGACGTGTTAAATCTACCCGCAAAAATTCCCTCAGTGTACGAGAGAAAATTGATTGAATTGATCAGTTTTTCCCATTTCTTCACATGTCCCATCATATACCAAAAGTCATATAGTAAAGACTTTTAAAATTGACCGGAATGTTCCCTTAACGTAGTTTAATCGATGAAGGTCGCAACTACAAGTCTGGATTGTATCGTATAGAGCAAAACCGCTTTCTTCTATGAACGGCTTGGCTGAAAATTTTTGAGCAGTCTGTACAGTTCCTGCCATCTCACACGGGAGCATCTACGCACGGATAGAATTTCTCACTCTTACACGGTGTACCAGCAATACAACTCGCTCCTTCAATTTGCTGCTTGAAATACTTTTCAGTGTCTTTGAAATACGATATTTCAGGAATAAACATATTGAAAATTGCTATTTTCTTCACAATAATTCTTCATTAATACTCCACGTTCTTTTCCTTTTTATTTTTGATGGTGAGGTTTTGCCGTCAGCTGGAATATAAAATGTCATTGACGGACTATGCTTCTCTGTGTTAGACATAGGAAATACGTGACAAATGTGCGATTTTCAATCGTAATTCTTTACGAAATTATGAGGTAGGTGACTTTCAAATGTGGGAAATAGATGAATAACAATTATGTCTACGACATATCAAAGCGTCAGACAGTTCATTAAGTTTGTAATTCACGATTAAACTACCGTGAGGGGCAACGGAAAGCAGAGTATTTTACCAATCTTCAAACTAATTACTTATTTATAATTCTCAATTTTCCTAAAGAAAAGAGTTGCTGTTACTGTGTTATGGAACTATACATAGCCTGCAACTTTGAGTTTTCAAAAAAAAATGGTAATTATGAATATACAATTGGTTTTAAGATTGAGAAAATGTACTCGGTTCCGTTACCGCCTTTAATAAATGGAAGGGTTAAGCTTAAGGTTAGAAGGATGATTCTCATTCCATTTCATCATCAAAGAGATATTCTTATTCTACCATGGGAAAGACAAGGTGAATATCTATGAGAGCCAAATAAAAAAAATTGCATTTCCTCATTTTTTGCTCCGAAATCTAAGGCTGAAACTTTCGATTTTTTTTCAAATTTTGGTTTTCGGTGGATAAACTCGTTCCAATCCATCAGAGCGAGTGGGGTCACCGCTCAATTGAAAACTGGCATCATTTTCCAGAGGTTTCACTAGTGACAAATTAATTTTTGACGATTTTCAGGACGGTTATGGGGTAAAAACTGATTTACAGAAAAGTGTTTATAATTTCATTGATAATAGCCAAAAATTAATTTGTGACCAGTAAAATCCATGAGAAATGATGCCAGCTTCCATTTGAGCACAGCCCCAATTGGCTATCATAAATTGAAGAGGAACTCTCTGCAAAAAAAACCAAAACTTTGACAAATCGAAGGCATTATATTTAGCGAAACAATCATTTTTTCTCCAAGAAATCGAACGATGCAATTTTTTTCTCACATAATTTCCATAGAAAATTTGTCTGGTTTTTTAACTGACATATTTAAAAAATTCTATTGTTGAAAGCTCTATTCTAATATGCAGTTTGGCACGCTTCCACCCATTTTGTACTGATTCAAATTGATTCTAATTATACTAAGGAATAATTATATCTTAGAAAAACACATTTCGGGAAATTAAATTTTCTACCTTGTCATAATGAGAAGCAAGAAACTACCTCACCTAGTGACTGGAGGTTGGGCAATTCGATGATTTTTATAAGTACCCGGGAAACGTTAGCTCTCCTGTAGGCTTCACGACGATAGAGACTTTCCTAAGCATTCTTGATTGCAACGTAAAATTCCCATAAAATAATTTCCATACAGCATCGAACATGCTTCTAGCTTCTAGTACTTTGTTTTTCTTTGTTATCGATTTAGACGTGTGTTTACTAAAAATATATCTGCCAGCGCCTCGAAGTCATTGAGCTTATTTCTGTCTTAGAATTGCCACGTGTTTAGAAATAATGCTCCTGAATTACATCTCTTCTCCTTGCTGACTAACAACTGATAGAAGTCTATCTTAATTCCGAAGCTGTATAGGCTAAACTTGAGGAGTTATCAATCAAGTTATTTCATTTTTTTTTCTGAAGAAAAATCTATAGCACTCGTCTCAACTCATTGTTGTATAATTAGAAATTTGTTTTCTTATATTTTTATAGTTTTTAATTTTCTCAGAAAACTGACATCTATCTTCACATAGCATTACACTGAGATTTTCAAAAGAATTTTGAATTTTGGCGTGGTGAGGGAGGAAACTTTTGGCTATTGAGGTAGTATATTTTTGGCACATAGCCGATTTCTAATATTAGAGGCTTGATTTCTATAAGTGTAATCATAACGTTTATGTATATCACTTTGAGATTACATTAAATCTGAAACATCAACTTTTTCCATTATCATTCAGCAACAAAATATTTCATATGGATATTTTTACGATATGGTAATCAGTGCAATGTCATATGGAAAAGAGTATCATTATTATGTAGAGGTAAAAAATCATACATTCTTGTCGTAATCCATCCTCCCATTTTCGAAGAATTTCATAATTTTCCACATAATTGGTCATAAATGGGAGTGATACATAGGATAAATTGTAGTTTACAATGATTGAGAAGCACCAATAAATTGTTTTGTTATGATTTTTCTCCTCGAGTTATTTTAATTCAAATTCAAATTTCTATTTCAATTTTGAGTAGACTGGAGAAATAGAAATCATTTTTATATAAATAGCTAGAAAGAGAAATAGGGAGTTATAAGTATAGAAATTTGGAACTTGTTGATCCGCACTGTATCAAACGCTCCGAGAAGACAGTACGTGTGGGCAATGATCGTTTAAACAATTCGAAGGTCAAACAAATCTTTCGATTATACTATCAAAATATCTATTCCTCAATTGCTAGAGTCATACAAAAATAGCATACATTCTCTTCTACATAATAATAATCTATTTACATCATCATAATTCTTGTCATGATGAATCATTTTTTACTGTGATAAATTTACATAATGCTATCTTATTAGCGTATTAATTGATTGACAATAGATGCAATTCAGAGCATATCATTTAATAGTCGCATTAGCCCCTCTTCTTTTTTCATTATGTGATGAAATTTTACAAATTAAGCTCCCACACTCCTATGAACATAACCCTTTTTGCGGTTTATTTTTCCAGTGGTATGCATGAGAGGACAAATGACATATGAAAGCTAATAATATTTTGGCATAATACTATGGCTAATAGAGTGGAAGAACATGATTATCATGTGCATCATGGTTTGTGTCAATTAATTACCTCAAAAACTAATCTCCAAACAAAATAGATAACAACGAAATACATGAAACGATAATCATCGTAGATCGGGAATTTTTATTGAGTTATAAAACAAAATATCGCTTCTCACAAAGTAACAATTGCCCAGCACTGGTGCTATTCTTCGATTATAGATAACACTATTCAAAACAGAAGTATCCACATACATCACATTAAATTACTCTCAATTACCAATCGTTTGTGTGAGGAATAGACTAGTGTAAATAGGCTAAAAAAGTGATGATTCACAAACTTTGGAATTCCACGAGAAACTCAACCATAATCAGATATCACAAGATCCACGGATGAATGGGAAAGTTTCGAAAAAAATATGATGGAAATCTCTGTTCAATTGTTTTCTACAATAAGAAATTGATTTTTTTTTTTCAATTTTTAATTTTTTATTTTGACAAACGGTATTTAATGAGGTTATAGCATATGATAACCAACGAACGAGTATATTAAACGAGAACTGCTACAAACTTGATTAACCGCGTCTTTCACAACGAACCTTTCGCGCCGGGTGACGATGCTAGCGCCACGTATGATCTGTACAATACTGTATGTAGAGTTTGTATTGGTCGCGAAGAAAAATACCGTTGAAAATTACTATGCATTCCCAGCAATCGTGGGATATTAGAGGAAACTGCAGACAATTTGAATACCTACGGAGTATAAGTTGATAAAACCGCACTTTTTCAACTGAATCGTATCAATTTTTTACTGTGTACACATCAGTTTTTACTCAAACCTCGCTTGCGCATTCCGTAATTATTTCCGAAGTTTTCATTCTTGAAACTATTGGATTTTATGGTAGGGCCCTACTCTAGATATTTACCGTTTTTACTCCAGCAGTATACTGGTTTTTTATGATTCATGGTTTTTCCCCTCGATTGCTGAAAATGCAAGATAGTTTACAATTGAATGTTTTCTGTGTGTATTGATACAGTTATTGTATTATTTCTGTTCACTCATCTCGATTAGATCTGTTGCACCGATACGAAAATCTCGAATTTATTGACTTGAAAAATAATCTAATAGCATAGTTTTTGTGTATTATAATCTTCGTTGTTATTCGACGGTCTTTCTTGAAAGGACCAGTCCTTTGTTTCACATTCAATGACATTTACATTACTATTGAGGAACATATCTATCATTTAATAATTGAGTATTACCTGTCGACAAGAGGATTTTTTTTTCAATATTCAAAATTACGGGCATTAGTAAAGAAAATGCCCTGATATAATAAGTAATAATGATCACATAATTAGTTCAGTGTGACAACATTATTATAATTATTGGAAGAATTATTACGGGAAAAGGTTATTTCATAAAGGTTGCTAGATGTAATTTATAAATTAAAAATTTCTCTTCCTCACAGATGATATTAATATAATAATGCATCAACATAAGTTAAATCTTGTAGTTGATACATATTATATTCATTTTGATAATGTTTATGAAACGCTATTTCTAACCGAGGAAAGTTCTGAAACTCACACAGATACAACACGTATCGTCATTTTTCTATTTTTATCTTCCCGCTCGATATGAGGTAGGAGTGATATTTTTAGTAACTTACCTACCTATCTGCTGGCACCTTCCATTTTTTCCTCTTTAATGCCATTCTATGTAAGATTTAATACGTTTCAAAAGAATACATGAATAGTTCCGACTGTTTCAGTTATTGAATGATTATGGGTCAAAGGCTTTTTATGGCAGATCAGTAATTGATTGGTGTAATTGAATGAGAAATTATTTTCCTTTTCTAACTCAATTGATGAAATGAAATTAGTATTGCGAAGACAAAATTGATTATATTTGCCTTAAGAAAATAAACTGCCTTCCGTTGAGTTGAATTTGTTCTTCTTCATGTTCAATAATTTTAAATTCATAGTGATTGAAAAAATCACATAATTTTTACATTTGGTACTCACTCACTGTTAACTTCATCCCAAAAGGAAATTTCTGAAATTTGAAGTTATTCTAACTAAATCGTTTTTTTTCAAGCCTACCAACGGTTTTTTTACATCTTCATTATTCGATAGAAAATTTAGCGGGAAATCTCAGCACGTGCTGAAACAATAAGGAGTTGCCTAAGATATATGAAATTTTTAGATTAAGTTTTCAAAATCATCTGGAGTGCTATCATCTGAAATGTTAGGATTTGACATCCTTTTACCATTTAAATACAATGGAAGTAGTGATCGCAACTGATCTTATATAGTAAGTATTCAATTACTAACCCATCGCTAAGGCAGGGATTTTGCTACGTTCTTAGAATATTCATATTAGCCCGTTTATCTCTTGGATTCTGGGATATTTGCTGAAGTTCACTCTCAAATTGTAATCAAATTTCATACAAATAAAATAGATAATAGAATGTAATACGATGTCAAATACGATATAAAAATAATTTCTCCATACACCCTTTCATTAATGATAAAAAGTTCGATTTAAACATGTAAATCTAATCGTTGGTATTATCATAAAGAAGTTAAATTTTCAACAGTAATTGTTAAAACTGTGATAAATAACTATAATGATTATTTTTATTATAATTCTTCCATTAAGATCACTAATCATATAATTGAACGAGGAATAAATTTTAAATTTCTTCATTTTATTGTCTGAATAAGAAATTATCATCTTAACTATTGAAAATTTGTAAAAGAAAAAAGTATTCAATCCTTAGCTCATTGCATAATCATTATAATTCTAGCAATAATTATTGTAAGAGGAATTTGGGCAAGTTGAAAATGAAAAATGCACTGGTATTAAATAATACTAGTTTCTAAGTAAAGATCTCACTAGTATGTTTTCAAATAAAGATATGATTATGTGCGTCTTGTAAAATCGAATTTAGGAATCGGCATGTATTTTGCTGTCTCATTGCTGGACATCATTAAAATTTCCCACATCTAAGAACAGGTTGTCGACAGACTTCAAGACTTACTTTGAAGCCCTTGAAGTCCAGTGTGCTCGCGCATCTATTCTTATCCGCCTTTTTACACGCGTCGTACTACCACTGACTGAGAAGGACGTGGGTAGAATGCTATAACAGACGGAGCTTGGCTCGGGTGGAAGTTATTTATAGAACTAAGATTTTCGTGGGAGGAGCGAAGTAGTGAGGGTTACAATTTCTATAAATAACATTGATGTTCACCACTCGTCCTACCAAATCCCTTTTTGATCGAATGGTTTCTACACTTTTTCCTACTTCTCCACTACGAGTGATTTCGCAAATAACGTGATTATTCACCTGTGACAGCACCTTAGCATTTATCTTTCTTTGATTGATTATTACTTATTACCGCATTGATTATCTTATCATAATGATTATTATGATTGTTCGAATGTTTGTGACATATATATAGGGGAGACTGGGGCGAGATGGACACTCTTATACATGTATTCTCCATGTCCATCTTGCCCCAGTCTCCCCTATCAGCCTTAGCCCAAATCAGGTGTCACACAACATTGAAATGAAAGCGCAAAACCTTTCTTTAAGCATTTCTCATTCCACTACATTCGTTCTTGGCATTTGAATCACGGCATATCAGTTGTCTAGTTTTTTTTTATTATAAAGAAATCCTATTGAATGGAATGGAAAAGAAAAATAACATAGATAATTACATACTTTTCTGCGAGGAGATATGCAATTTATTTATAACGTCGGTTAATCTATCAAACTTGAAATTGAATTGATACGCTGTTGGTTAATATAATGTATGTTTGATTTAAACTACATAATAATGAAGAAATTGGTGAAGCGGTGTGATAAGTCCAACGAATTGCGGAGAGAAAATTATAAATAATAGCTAATAAACCCATACGTGTATGCTTGACGGGTACATCACGTTTCCTAGAAGCGTGATGTGTACATAAACACAAACTGCTAGTGTGCCCTCCTTACACATAAACCCTGTGTAATAGAGTCGCGTAAATATATGGAGGCCTGCATAACCAAGTTATTCTATTTATAAACACACTATGAATATATACACTTTATGTTCGCTTATTCTGACTATATTGTTACGCAAGATAATCGTTGTGTAATGATAATCCAAATTTTGTGCCGAATGTACTGAATGAAAAGAACACAAAGAATAATATAGGGAATGAAGAACTTAACGAAAAGTTTCCTACCATTATATATAAGTCTTATCTATATATAAGAAGGAAGAGAGTTCAATGTCACTACGTTGACATTTATTTTCATAATTTTCATTATTTAGTCTAGAATTGAGTGTCAATGAATTTATCCAGCTACAGAATCTTCCAAAAACAGGTAATTATTGGAAATATAATTTGGTTATATAAACAGCAGCCATTTACACCGAATAGGCTTAAAATGAAAACTGAATTTATTATTCACCAAATGAAACAATTTCCTTTATCATCCTTACCTGTTACTGGAATTGTATTTGTCGGCGGTGGTTCGCTCGACATGATTTTACACTATTACAAGAGTACCATGAACTACCTCCACCACCTGCCCCTTCTCGTCCACGTTCCAAATCTCGCAGTACACCTCCTCCACTATTTATTGACGGTCACACATATCCACGTGCTCTGTAATATTTTTTGTTAATTGTTAGAATAAACGAATAAACCAATGTAACGATTCGAGATTGAATGTTTAACAATGACTCGATTCAAAAAATTATGTAAATTTCTGATGGTAAACACATGTTAAGAAAGATTTTTTGGAAATTCTTAAAAATTTGACCAGACCGATTTGACCAAAAATTCAGTACATGACCCTTTCCGTTTTTGACATATATAAAGTCCCCCTTAACAATCTCTAGATTCTAACGAAATTTCAATGATGCTGTAAAGCTCATTGAGAGCTAATTTTCCACGTAGCAAATCAATTTCTTAATCAATCTGTAGATGATGAAAAAATGATTTCTGCTGTATTTCCCATAACCCACCCTGACCAAAATCATTTAATTAGTAACTCAGCTATCAAATTGATCAAAGTAGGGACATAATTCACAGCTAATTAACAACTCATGGGTCAGATTATTTTTTTTACAATTCGCGTTGTTTCTGCTGGATGAACTGAATTTGGTAGAAAAATAGGAAAACTGAGATAGTAAGATGGAATCAGTTGCTTACGCATTTTGTAGTTCTTAGAATAACCTGGTGATTAACGCGGGATAACAGTTGACTGATTTTTACCTTTCATTAAAGTTTGTTCTGATGAGTAAAATGAATTCAGCAGGCGAATAAAGAAAATAGGAGAGTAGAATAGGATTCGATTTCAAAAAAACTTAGTGTTGGAGCGAGGAATAACAGTAAAATAATTTTTTTTAGATTTGAGTTTTACCCGCTGATGAATGAAAGTCAGCAGAAAAATCGGAAAACTGAGAAAGTACGGTGGGATCAGATGCTTATGAATTTTGAAACTCATTATGAGCTTTTAAAATAACTTGATTTTTGAGTGTGGGATAAGGACGAAATAACTTTTCTTTCCAACGGAGTTTGTTGAAATTTGTGGGCAACCGATCCCGTCGTACTTTTGCAGTTTCTTCATGTTCCTCCTGAATTTGATTCATTCAGCAGGAAAAACTCGAATCAAAAAGAAATTTATTCGACTGTTATCTCTCATTCTAAAACCATTATTTTAACATCTCAGAATGCGCTTCAAAATCTGTGAACAACGGATTCCACCGTCCTCTCTCAGTTCTCCTCTCTCAGTTCTCCAGTTGCCTGATGAATTCAACTGATGAGACACAAGAAATTCGAACTGAAAAAAGTAATTTTAATTTTATCCATCGCTTTAAAACCAGGTAACTTTAAAATCTCATCATGAGTTCTAAAATTCGTGTGTCACTGACCCCGTGGTAATTTCTCAATTTACGTATACGGAGAGAAAAATGAATTTTCGTCAAGAATGTTTTTACTTAAAAATTTTCGACGAAAAACTTTCTGGAATTGAAATTGCTTCAGCTTAGATTTAATATTACTCATCTAATAGTGAATTCAAATTGTCTTCTTTGAACTGAAATTTACATGAAAATTTAATTTCACTATTAAAGAAATATATAAGATCTGAGTTGAATCAATTTCAATTCAAGAAATTTCATCAATAATTTCTAAGTGAAAATATTCTTGACAAAAATTTGTTTCTCTCTCAGTGTATTGGCTTGCTGAATTATTTTATATCGTCGCCGTAGAATCAAAAGGGCGCAAGTGCCATTTTTTCTTGCTGAGTAATAAAAGGGCGTAAGTTAGTATTTTTATGAAAAAATTAATGTAGATTCAATTTTTATAGATTTTTAAAAAATGGTACTTACGCCCTTCTAACTCTAAGGCGACGATATATTCAGTGGAAATAACTTGTTTCGAAAAAAAAAATTACCTGATTCGTAACCTGCTAATTAACTTCGAATTATAGCATTGATTTGATCAATTTGATAACTAAGTTACTAATTAAGGGTCGGATGTAACAATTAAGGACCCTAGCATGTGGTCTATGTGTTTTCGATAGGAAAACTAGTGAAAATCACCATTATTACATTCGACCCTTAAATAATTTTTTGAGGTTTGGCGTTACGATTATTAGCACCGGAGACATTCGGAAGAAAAGTAAAAAAAGTTAGGAATGGGAAGGGACAGGCTTTTATTTTCTTTACCAGAACGTTGGATTTTTGATGAATTCCAAAAAAAATAATTGTGAGACGTACTCCCTTCAGAAATTTTCTCAGCTTTCTAATGAAGTCACTAGGACAATTTTATCTCAAATAGTTCCACTCATTTCAAACAATCTCCATTATCCAGACTAATCAAGTTCATTCTAAAGTCCAATATGTTCGCTTGACCACTAATTTTCATTTCACGCCAACTTCCCTATAGGGTTAAAGGTATCGTGTTTTTTAACAAAAAAAATCAACATACCAAAAATCACCAATAATAATGCTAATGATAATAATAATAATAATA
>JABSMS010021205.1:0-11160 GCA_018902275.1 Aleiodes sp. PSUC_FEM 10030003
TATAGGTCTACCTAGATCATATTCATGAGATCTATGTATATCTACTTAGATCATCATTTTTCCATTTTTGAGATCTATTAAGATCAAACTTGATCTACGGGCTCTCAGAAATCAACTATATATTGAAATCACAAGGAAATTTTAACTTGAACTGTTTCATTGAAATCCGTCCACTTGGCGCCAGCTTTCCTTATTCATACACAAAACCACTTTTGTGTTAATGGATTCTACATTCATATTCCATATCGAGGATCTAAAAGCCGAAAGTCGCATGTACCAAAATGCTGATTTCGGAGGGTTAGAAAGAGAGGAGGTCGTATGTGCACAATTTCATTTTTCATTCATCTCGATTCTACATATTTGCTGAATTCTGAAGGGCAGTGGCGTATAGTTACGCCCTTTTCACTCTAGTGTGAAAAGGGCAATATGTTATTTTCATTCGTAAATTCTTTCCCAGAATCTAAAATCAGAAACAATTCATCAATTGAATTAGTACTATGAATTTCTCGCGATCATACCCCTTTCAAGATGAAAGCAGATAATGCAAATGATTTGAATAATTCACTTTCTTTACATGATAAGTCGTTAAGGAAAATGGTATTAATCTAAAATGATAAAATTCTTACTGTTATTTATCAAATTGTACATTTTTCCCGAATCTCCCTCATCGAAGTGGACTTTGAGGCAGGATCACTGTTAAAAAGATTGTCTTATCAAGCATCCTAGAATCAGGGACAAGACACAAAAATGGCATCATGTGTCTAAAATTGAGACGTTTTGATAAGTGTCTTAAGATTAAGACGTTTTATCTGTCTGAAAATTGAAGACATTTGATTTAGTCGCATAATTTTTTAGTTTCTAAGACGCCCTGGCGACAGTAAGACATTGTAGGTCTACACTGAGCGAAAAAAAAAATTCTAGAGTAAGAACGAAACTTCTCTCAAATAAATTTCAGGTGGTGGGAATGAAAATGATATCAAGTGAGAATTTGCATGAGGGTGATGAAGATAATTTTTATATCGAAAATCCATGTCAAACAGTGATATATTCTATCTAAATACACGATTCTATGACAATAGAATATTGACTTGGGTCGAAAACATAAGTTCTTGAGAATAGTATGATGTCATCATTGCTCTTATGTACTTTGCTACCAATCAAGTTTCGATGAATATTACAAAAGAACTATTTGGCAGAATCTGACTTGAAGTTATCTCAAGGAAAGGTCACAAGATGCTTTTGATTTGACTTAAATATTTTTCATTTTCTAGAAAGAAAATTTTTCGCTCAGTGTAGGATGTTTTGACTCAAAGACACATATGCACTAGTAAGACACAAAAAACCAAGACTCTTTTCGTACCTTTTTTCCATCCAAATAATAGAGAATAACTTCAAATTATTATCCTGGATAAATACAAGAGTTGGAGTAATGCGGAGATGAAACGATTAGAAGCGTCGTGACTGCCACGGAAGACACTCAAAGTGTCTTGAAAGAAGACACGTATAGTGACTCAAAAATTACTACCGAAATGTCTCAAAAGTGACTATCAGTAAGATAGTCTGAAATTTAGATTCTTTCTTTTTACAGTGATGATTTCGTTGCCGTAGAATCAAAAGGGCGTAAGTACTATTTTTTCTTGTTGTACAATAAGAGGGTATAAGTTAGTCTTATTATGAAAAAATGAGGGTAGATGCAATTTTTGTAGATTTTCTGGAAATGGCACATACGCCCTTTTGACTCTGGGGCGACGATGTGATCCATATTAATAGCAAGAGGTCCCTGTCTGTTTCGTAGTGAGCATGCGACCTGTTGATTTCATTAAGAGATAACTCTATACATTGCTAACTGCAAAAGGTCGTATGTCCTAGCACATACGACCTCCTGTTTTCAGACCTTTAATATGCATTGAGTCTTGTTGGAGGGACTATTAAAGTATTAGATTTATTGAACGATCTTAGGGCCAAAAAATAGCACTTACCCCCCTTTGATTCTATGGCAACGATGTATTATGTAACATTCCAACTTTCAAAATACACGGTCATATGCAAATCGCAGTCCTTTTTCTTATCCCAAACTCGTAATTATACAGTGGAATTCAAACCTGTTTTTTAATTAATACATTTTTTTAAACTTACAAAATATAAATACAAATCAGAACCCGTCTAACAAAATCATTATTCTAACTAATACCCAACGAAATTCTTGAAAAATCGTCAAAAATCATTGATTTTTGGCCAAAAATTTGCAGTCCCTGTTCTAAAATCGACATGAGATTCCCACAGAAATCGATGAATCCACTTAATCTAAGACGTTAGAAGCCTCCTACCCCCCCCCTCCCCCCCCTCGGTTAGGTATTGCTTAGATCTTTAATTCAGTAGTGAAGTACTACACGGAGAAAAAAAAATAGGAAAAATTGCGATTCCGTACAATAATCTAGTAGCATTTTGTTTTTCTGTCCTATTTATACCAATCAATATGAAAAATCGCCATTCAGAAACAAATTCTACTGGAAATAAATTGAAAATTACACATGGTCAATGAGAAAATAACGCTTGAAGATGAAATTTTACGGTTCTTGAATGATAATTTTTTGTCGGTGCTATATTAACTTTTGTGATCCTGATCACAACTATTGAAGTACTAACCTCAATTTTTTTTATGAGTTTGTCAAATCTTGTTTCACCCTTGAGGGGTAATGGTAGACTGAATAAGTTACGAATTTTCAAACTCATTGTTTAACGATATTAATGAATTATTTCAAGAAATAAGAGTAGCATCGATTTCCTCATCATCTTCCTCAGCCGTTGGAACTCGTGTATTTTGAAAATATTCATGAATATCATCAAACAATTGGTTCAAAAATTCAATAGATACAGGGCCTTCCGTTACCCCTTAACAATAATTTATGATGATATTAATATAATTAATAATCAAGTTTACATGAATTAGTTACTTATTATTAACACACTACGGAATTACCCTGCTGCATAGTAATTTTTCTTAGCATACCTCCGTGAAAGTAGTATTTTTTTTCTCCATATAAAGGAAGCTAACTCGATTTCTCTTCAGCGCTAGTTTTTCGGAAATATCTCAGATTGCAAGATCGTTGAATAATTCTTCCATGAGAACCTTTTTCATGCAGAAAAGTTAGGGCTACACCGAAGACCTATGACAATTTCTCTATTCCTCTTCAATTGAAAAATATCCCAAAAAAACCAACTGCAACCCAAAAGTGACCTGTCTTAGTTTACGACTTCGCTACTGAATTACCAATATGTCCTAAATTACTCATTGAAAATTCATAAAGAAAACATTGTCATATTAAAAAAAGTATGATCTCGATAATGATAATAGTGCAATTCATGAAAAAATCCTAAGCTACTTCAAATTCATCTCAAAGCCGAATAATCAACGTGCAAATGATGAAAAATAAAGCACGCTACCGGTTCCATTTCCGTTTTTTCTTTCATTCCATCGTTTCCCCGATATTTTTAATGTACCATTTACATTGGACGCTAGAAGCATCGAAGGTTTAATTGTGGAGCATTAAAAGTACACTCGTTGTGCAGTTAGAAAAGAGAAGAGAGAGAAGAGAAAAAAATCAGGGGCTCGTCATTAAATTATTCCAGAGTATGAGTCGCCGATGGGTGCCGATCGACTTTTAAAAACAAGTAAAGAATCCATACACAAAACATCTGCTGCAAGACTGGTTATAATAAAAAAAAAGAAAATAAAGAATCGTAGAAAAAAAGCCCCGTGAAAGAGAGAGAAATGAAGAATTATTTAACGTCAATTTGACCTTAAAGAAAAAGGTCATTCGTCGATATGTAAACGTTGACGTTACATGCCAATGAATGGCAGTTTGAAGTTGGCAGTAGTATCCAGCAGTGTTGAGGCGTGTCCGGTCTCTGCTAAAGAATGAAATAAAATGAAAATAAAAAATAGAATTCCAACCCGTAATCTTTCGATACGTCTCACTGACTCTAAAACGATCCTTCAGAACTCAACGAACGCGAACGTGTCGGCAAACAGACTCGGCATGGGTAGATATGTTATACATATATATAGATATACATAAACGCAAGAGAGAGAAGAGTTTATTATTCTCTGCAGTATTGTACGAGCAGTCCGCAAGCCTCGAGGCCACTTTTACCCGTTTGTTTTGAAGCTGCTCTCTTTCTCTTTCTCTCTGTCCGTGACTATTGTAAATGCAAGATAGAGATAGTTTGGTGGTATCGGCCCCGAGGGGGCTTGAATGCCGATACGTCAACGGCAGATCGTCAATTTTGCCGTTACTCCTTTGGGCAATATCGTGAAAATGTTTTATCGTTTGTATAAAGAGAAAATAGGAAAAAAATCGGTTAAATCATTCGACTATCAATTAAATTCATCCAAAGCTGAAACAATTCCTCTTTTTGTTTTCATTCTCCATTTTTTTTCTCAATCACTGGGGCAAACGCTACTGAAGAAGCCTATATGTACGTATGAAATAACAGAGTAGAGAAAAAAAATCGAGCAAAGGAGAAAATAAAAAAAAGGGATTTGTACCATTTGGCTCGTTGGATGTCGGTTAGACGCAGCGGGGTTGCCGCGGACGCCTCGACGGACACATTGAGGGCGCCCGTTCGACTCGATAATCGCTCTTCTTTTTTGCCCATTCATACAATTTTCATTGGATTGCCGATTGAGCATTAAGAAATACGTAGTAAAATAAGTTTATTCGCTGAGGTAGAAGGAAGCGTGCACGCATTAACACGAAACGTTTTCTTCTACCTCTCTCTTCCTCTATTTCAATTTCTCTTTTTTCTCGCGTATTAGCATTAGTGGGCATCATCTCGAGTGTAAACACTGCATGGGATCCGAGTGAATTTTGGTCACAGTCGAGCACAACGGGGCGCCATATTTCCCCTAACCAATTTTTTTTTAATTTTTCAACCTTAGTGAACCTCTTCCTCGTATTCAATTTTTCAATATTCGAATGCTTGGATTTGCAGATGTTTCCTCGATTGTTGATAGTTGATTAATTTGCTTTATGCACTTTTTATTATTATTTGAGGGCCCAATTTGCGGTGTTTCTTAGTTTGACGAATGAAGATCGTGAATGTTAGAAAAGAAGAGGTGGAAGAAACGAATTTGTCATTTTTGGAGAACGGTTCGATAGTTTATGTATTTTATTGTTTTATTATAGAACTGTGATATTTCTACCAATGATTGGAGAAATTCGCTGAGCAACTATTAAAATTCCGATGAAAACATGTGTCTGAATTTATTTCTGGAAAGTTCTTAAAGATTGGACAGTTTCGGCAAAAAAAAGACCTAACCTCTTCACTTTCGGAAGTTTTCTGTTTTTCTACAAATATTTTTGGTTAGAATGGGGCTCTTTTTGATCGGTATCATGGTTCTAAAATCATCAGTTATTAGTTCCGGCATATTGATCGTCTAAAATATCTAAATTATGTGTAAATAATTCGCAATAACTTGATTTGCCTCAGAGCTCACATCGTGTATATTTAATTAAACCGGCAGACACATTCCTTAGCTCGAGACCACTCGAAATTACCACGGAAATTTATTCATCTTTTAAATGTCGACTGTTTTGGCAAAAAGACCCAACCTCTCTACTTTCGTAAGTTTTCAGTTTTTCTGTTTTCGGCCGATAAAACAGGAAATTAATTGAAAATTTATCAGTCACTTTTCGACTAATTATGGATAATTCACAAGAATGTGTTCCAATTTTCTCAAAAAAATAATGAACCTATTCAACAGTTATATTCTCAGCTTGTGAATATAATTTTGTCTATTTTCTAACCTCAAGCAAAATATCAGTATTATACTCCTCAAAATTGCAGATGTTTCCTTGATTGTTGCTACTTGACTAATTTCCTTTCCATTTATTTCATTAACATAAGCGCCCGATCGGCAATATTTCCTAGCTTCGAAGAATGAAGATCGTAAAGGTTAGGGAATAAGAGGCTGGAAAAAAAAAGAATGTGAACGTCACAGGAGCGTAATAATCGAGGAAAGCGGTCAGACCGGATGGGTATATAACATACCCTTTTTATATCGAGATAAATCTGTGGGGCGTTAAATCCCCGGGGATGTGTCTATATAACCTCAATCCGTCCGTAACTCGGTCAGCTAGGACTACTAGCGCCTCTTTTATCCTCCCCACTTTCCCTATTTATTCCTTTCTCGCATCTCGATCAACCGAGCGAGATGATCGCCCCCGGGTTCTTCTTCTGTCCTCACTGTTAAGTATTACTACCCCCTGGCGATGAGACCCTTTGGGCACCCCCTGGGGGACCGCTCGTGCGAATTAACGCATCGTTTGAATTTTTTATAATGTTGTTAAAGTAAGATGCAAGCTTTTTTCCTTCCTCTCTTTTTTTTTGGTTAAAAATAATTTTTTTTTCCTCTTTATTGACATGATTATAGTTCAGTGAATTTCTGCATACAAACACGCACAGCTATGCAGAGTCTCGAGGAATTATGGGAGTCGTGGGCTCAGGTGACTTGACAATTGAGTGAACTTATGAAGGGGTACCTCGTGGAGAGAGGTCTCTGATCCAGGGGATGACTAAAAATAATGGTTTATTTATTATCTCAAAAGTGTTAATAATGGAGGAGAAATGCTTTGATTTCTGGAAGCAGTTGAAATTGTGCACGGCGGTGATGGTTTTGGAGTGTGGTGAGTAACGTTCAGTATGGAAAATTACGTATTTTTATTTGAAATTTATTCGAAAATGTCTAGACTATAGTGCCACAAATATATTAGGAGCAGTATACCAAATTGGGATACTTCCGTATATAACTTTATATATTCTTACATAAAAAATAAGTATGTCACGGGTGAAAAATAGATGTATAAATGTTTCGTAAAATTGTAGAAAATATTGTGTATATGAAATTAGAATTCCCTTTTCCTCTCCCAATATGATGTATGAATGAAGAGATGAAAATTGTGTGGTTGCTAGAGACTGACGTTTAAACAAAATAACATTCATTCCCGGCTTGGATTAATAAGAAGCCACAGCTCTTGAGCTAAAAAAAAATGCGCCCAATCCTTTTTTTGAAATTGTGTTGTGCATTTATTCGGAGAAACGCTTCAATATGTACGGAATCATATATTATAGAGATACGGGTAGGTATATTTGTAAGGACATGGTAAAATATAATTCAAAATATAAAATAGGTATGACAATATATTCTCATACATTTAAGCTGGATATATGAAAATTACAAATCCGTCCTAATTTGGTAAATTCACATTTTGAATTTAATTTGGAATATATTTCATTTATTTTTTCACGTACATCTAGGATTTATATTCCATGCGATATATACCAAAATATATAAATTTCTGTATGGGGGTTTTCTTTCAATCTCTCGTTCTTTGAAGATGTTACTATATCGTCGCCGTAGAATCAAAGAGGCATGAGTGCTATTTTTTGAAAAGCTGGAGGAATTAATTCTCCCAGAACTATAATAAGTTAGGCCTTTTTGGTATTGAAAAATTGTATTGTGATCGCAGTTAAACATTGTGTTTAATCCAGAAGCTGAGATGTAAATAATTGCTTGATCAATATATTATTATCAATGGGATTATTCAGAATTCAAAAAATTTTAATTGACGTCGATTTAAATAGATAAGAGAAAATATGTCGTCCTCTCAAGATCTGAATTAATTCGTAAAATCGCAATGCAACGGTCATAAAATGTTCATAATTTGATACATCAACTCCAAAGGTGATAGTTATCAATAATGCAATCAGTTAATGTAGCAATCTGACAACAATTACGTTATATAGTGATATTTATGGGATGTGCGTCAAACCAAAACTTCGTGCGTCCCCGGAAAACATTATATAATACATTAAAAGTATCTGTGAAGCTTCAGGAAACTCTAGGCAACATTGGAGCACATTTTATTGCTACACCTAAGATATTAGCTGCGAAAGCACCTGCACTTAACCTCAATTTTTTCTCTTCTCCCTTTTGTATCGCCGCATGAACTTTCAAAATAGTCAATTATTGCGAAAAGTTCCAGAATTTTCGAGAAAATTCTAAAAAGTTCCGGTGTAAAGCATCTACGCAATTGATTAATACGAATTAATTGCTGTAAACCGGGCAATTAACTTATTTTATCAGAAAGTAAGTTCTCCCAAATTCTAGAACACGAGCCCCAAACTGAAAATTGTTGTATCTTCATAGTTTTTATCTGAAAAATCAGCTTCCGTTCAATGCGATAATTCCTCCCTTTCCGCAATTCTCGAGTAGACAATTACCAAAAGTAAAAAACCATTTCCATCAAATTAAAATATGAATTTTCACGACCACAACTGCCGCAACAAAAAAAATCCAATAATCACAAACCGAGATCTTCTGTTTACCCAACCGATTCATTCTCTAAATCCCTCCACTTCAACCAACCCAAAAAATCCTCAATTTTTTCACATGAAAAATGCCGATTTTTTTGTATTCGTATTTATCGTCGTTGGCGAATACCTGCCGCAGCAAAAAAACCGAGAGAGAAAGAGAAAAATTTGAAAAAAAAACAAGTGAGATAATCGCGTCAAAGCATGGAGGCGTCGGTCGGTTGGTTGGCCACCAGTGCTGTTGCTGTTGAGAGTGGTGGAGGAGGGAAAAAAAAACATTGCAAAGAGGCCAAGAGACAGGGAGGATAGTTAAAACAAAGGGAAAAGAACGAATGCAGAGCGTGGAGCCAAGAAGAGGGAGTGCAGGAAAAAAAAGAGAATGAGAAAAGTTGAAGGTATAGAGAGGTTTGCCTTTCATCAGTCTCCCTCTCTTTTGCACACTAGCCGCGGGAAAAGAGAGTCGGACGACCCCTTTTAGTGGCTACAGAGAGAGAGAGTGCCACCCCCGCGTGTGTCTGCCTTCCACTGCCTGTGCCCGTTCATCCGTTTGCCAGTTCAAGGTGGCTGCGTTCATTAACGTTGAACGAACCCCAGAGGGGCAAAACGACCCCTCCCACCCTCTTTTCCCACTGTAAAATTCTCCCGTTCCCTTCAATGTTTAAGGAGTCGCGGCATCTCCCTCATAATTATTTCCATAAATTCCTTTTAAATGCACATTTTCTCTGCTATTTTTTTTTCTTTCATCTTTTCTTTAAACGAAAAAAACTTTTAAAAATTCTGGAAAAATTCACACCTGCTTGGAGACCTTGACGTGTCAGTTACTGGCACGTGTGACTCGTTTTTCCATTGGGTTAAGTAACGAGCCACAGTTCATCCCTTGGAATACGCTAATTTCACTTCCACTTTTTCTTTTTCTTCTCTTGCTTTTTTTCTTTGTTCTTTACTCGACGAGTAATTGGAATGGAGTATGTGGACAGGGGAATTGGTCACACGTGGCTTCTAAATGCTTCGCTAATTGCTCAGTTAACGGTAATCCACTCTTTCAACTGTTTCTCTTTCTTCTCTTTTTTCTTCTCGAAGTTTTAGAGAGGGAATAGTTTTTTCAGGGACTGAAGTGAGTACGAAAGTAATTATGAGGGATTTAATTTTACGTTTGGAATTTATAAAGTGGTTGAATATGGTTTTTCTTCTGATTTAAGTTCAAGGAAACGGAGAATTAATTGAAATGGATGGAAACCTTTTATGAATTTTTTTTTCATTTTAATGAACTCAATGGTTTATGGGGAGGGATTGAAAATTAATAATTATTGATTATGAGGGAGATGTGAGCTTTTTGAATTTTCCCGCGGAAATTTGATTGGGACAACGAGCAATCGGTAGGTGGGAACACTGGCTACACTGTTGAAAAATTATTATTTTTAATTCAATGAATGAATACTGAAATATTTAACAAAATTAAGTTAACTTGAAATTTAATGAAATTAATTTCCTGAAAATTCATTTGCTATGAACATATTCAAATGAGATTCAAAATTTCATCGCGAATTGTTGATAAAATTTCCTATTATATTATGAATTTCCGTACAGATTTGAAGTAGATGATTCAGCGAATAAATGAAATTTTAAGCAATTTATGAAAATTCAAGGCCCCGCTGCATTGGATGTTCGATTAATAGAAAATTCAAGTCCATAGGGGAAAATGGGGTAAAGTGGAACGTCATCAATCGTTAATAATTCTGTCGGACGGGTGAAATTCAACAATTTTTTTTCATTTCGTAGCTTAAGAAAAGAACTGAAATAAAGAAAAATCGTCGAATTTCACTCGGTTAATCTCGAGTTATCGACGACTGAAGATGTTCCACGTTGCCCCACTCTCCCCTATGTTATTTAATTTGTTAATCTCACTAGAAAATTCAGCTTGCTTGTTGGAATTTCAATGCTTACGCAGTATTAAAAATAACGTCGTTCTTGAATTTTGCATGAAACATGAAATTTCAAAGATAATTCTGTCTTGACTCAAATTAAAATTGACATTCTGAAATTTAATGTACATATTGACATTAAATTTTCATTTTTTGTCAATAGCGTAATGTTAGGAACGTTGTGACGTTACCGCGTCACAGAGAACGCTTATGGGTTCATCCAAAATCGATCGCCAATCACAGTCGAGGTGTCATTTTCATGAGCAATCAGAGGCGGTTTTAGTGGAGGTAATCTATTCACTAACTGTGACTCAATTCGAATTATTTATTTTTCGATAATCATCATTATTCATTGGTGGAGAAGTTATCGATTTTTTTGTACACCACGATTTATTTCCCAAAGTGCATTTTGAAAAAAAGAAGTTGCCGGATTTTCAAAATTTTGATTATCTCAATAGGGAGCTGGGAAATTTGAGATGGAGAATGCTATAAGACAGTCAATTTTGGTCCAATAGTTACCGAAATAATGGAAAGTAGAGGGGCGAAGTTGCTCGCTCGCTACGCTCGCTCGCGATTCGAGGTGTGTTGTTATGCACAGAGAAAAAAAAATCTTGTGGTAAGAAGATGTATTGACAACGAAATTTTCCTCGGCAATTTCTATATCTATATATATTGAAATTTGCTAGAGTGAAGTAAATTTTCTACATTTGAGTCAATTTTCTTGCAAGAAGAAAATTTTTTTCTCAGTGCACTGAGAGAAAAACTAATTTTTGTCAAGAATATTTTTTCTTAGAAATTTTCGACGAAAAACTTTCTTGAATTCAAATTGCTTCAGGTCAGATTAAATATTTTTTATCTAATA
>JABSMS010021216.1:0-11160 GCA_018902275.1 Aleiodes sp. PSUC_FEM 10030003
ATAACGCTCCCGGGTGGGCTCGAACCACCAACCTTTCGGTTAACAGCCGAACGCGCTGCCCATTGCGCCACGGAAGCATGTTCATCTCTTCGCACATTAACGTACAAAACCTAATTTTTCGTATTTTCACTGTTTAGGGATTTTTTGATTAAACAAAATAATTGCAGCAATTAATTCGTTCATTATTCCAATCTTCGACTATTTCTGATGGAATGTTGACTTGGCGAATCATCGAAAAAATTCATTAATAAGTCTGTAATAAAATCATTTAGAAAACCCTGCAAAATCGGGGGCTTTAAAGTTTATAAACACAATTTTTCCGTTTCATTTTTTTTTCGTTATTATTCCTTTGCAAATATCGGAAAAACTATTGGACTTACGGAAATTTATCAAGAGACCTTTATTGTAGTCCCTGAAATTCTCTACAAAAAATGTCTCTTGTAATTTGTCTCTAAATTCACTAGTTTCGTAGATAATCGCGAATAAATTTAGAAATAATCGATTTATCTTCTTTTATCTCTTCACTATCGCATTAATATTCATAAAAAAATTCCTTCCCAATACTAATTAGTCGAAAAAGTATTTCCAAATATCTGAAATCTTTAACATTTGTAGTGATTACATAACGTCATCTATCATCTTTTACCCATACTCATATATTATGTAAATACAATCACCAAAAAGAAAAAACAATCATTAAAATTGATAAATTGTATCCAATTGAATCGATGGTGAATTGAGTTAACGTAGATAAACTCCACGATTAATGTAATAGTAAACAGTGAAAGTCCGAAATATGAGTGGCGACACTTGTAATACACGAATGAAGCTATTAAAAGACTAGAAAATTACTGAAATTAAGAAATCATTAAATGAAACGAAATCAAAAAGAATAAAAATAAAGTGTTAATCATTAATCTGACAGTTTGATTATATTACTGGCAATGTCATGTTAATTAAATTGTGACACATGTAATACTATTTTTAAAGTCCCTTCAATCAATTCAGTGATGGAATTTTTAATACATATTTCAGTAGTAAGTCTGGATTTAAATGTTAAAAATAGACAAAAAAAATTACACGTATTATTTCGGGATTTTTCGGGAACAATGAGGTTTACAAGAATTTATCGAACGATTTTTGAAAAAAAAAATCGACTCATCTTCCGTCGCTATTTTGCTTGTAAATTCACCTTCGATTTTTTAGTAAATATCTTCGAAACAAGCAGGCGAAAAATTATCATGGAATATTTTTTAAAAAAAGGTCTCCCATCATTTTTTTCTAAGATTACTCGTTTCGAAGACAATTTAAGAAGTATGTTTCAAAAAAATTGGACTCTCTTTTTACTACTTGACTACTGAATTATCTCAGGATAAATAATTCGAAATTTCTCCTTGGAAAATTGTAAAAATTTCGAAATTCTCAATTTTCACAATTTAATGAATCAATCAAAAATAAAATAGCACTAAATCATTCTTTTTTTATTCTAAAAAATAATTTCAGGAAATAATCACATTTTTCTAATCTCTCAAGTGAATAAATAATATTTCAATCATAAAGAAAAAAATAATAATAGCTTTCTCACATTTAAACTTTCATTGTTGAGAATTTATGAAGAAACTTCAAGGCAACACAACGGTTAAAAAAGAAAGAATAAAGATAAAATAAGTCGAATGTAGTTTTTTTTTCATTCCATAAATTCATTGATGATAAATGATAATTCATTAGTGCACGTGGACGCTTCCAATGAGCTTGCATGCTAATATTTCCTGGTTCTCAATCAACTCACAAGTTGTACGAGAGAGTGTTTTGCATAACTGTTTTGCTAAGCTTATAATCGTTATTGACTAGTCGTGCAGGAAGACACGTTCATTGGCATTATCATGGTACATAATTTTTTTTTCTTTTCTAAAGAGTACTGTAACATTACTTCGAAAGAATGCACCTTCACCCATTGTCTTTTACGTGAGAAGAATTTTAGAAGGGTTTTTTGTAGCGTTTTGTGGGAGAACGAGGTTCTTTCGATTCTCTATGAATCATTTCGAACGAAATTTTTTGTGAAATGAATAGTGAAGTGACAAAACGAGATGTCAAAATATAATGCGTAGATTATATTGTAAATATCTCGGAAAAAATGAGGTTTGCATCAAGAAACCTTTTTTGTGGAGGATTTCATAAACTACAAAAAAGACCTAGAAAATTCAATATATATATATCGTCGCCCTAGAGTCAAAAGGGCGTGAGTGCAATTTTCAAAAAAATCTACATTCATTTTTTTATGAGAATACTTACGCCCTTCTATTATTCAGCAAAAAATGGCACTTACGCCCTTTCCATTCTACGGCGACGATATGTACGTTAAATTCTGAAACCGCCATTTTTAATTCTAATTAAGACAGAATTATCCTTGAGATTTTAATTTCCATGAAAAATTCAAGAATGATATAATTTTTAAATACGAATAAAAAATTAAATAATATATGAACTTGAATTCTCTATTATTCGGAGATTCAACTCAACGGGGCCTTGAATTTTTATGAATTGCCTGAAATTTCATTAAGCCACTGAAGAATCTACTTCAAATATATACAAAAAAAATTCAAATGTTATTCGAATATTTCCATATCAAATGAATTTCCAAGAAATAAATTCCGTCAAATTTCGCGTTAACTGAAGTTTGTTGAATATTTCAATATTTTTCCGTTTAATGTTAAATAACAATTTTCTAACAGTGTACTGGCAAACTATCCGCGAAAGAATTCACGATAAAAATTTTAATGCGGAATCAAATTTTACATTATCGATCCTTGAATAAACATATTAAATTACGATATCTGGGTGAAATTGTACAAAAAAATGATTAGAGTTGTGTAACACCGAGTGACAGACTCTTTCTCCTTTTTTTCTCCGTAAAAAAAACAATTAATTTTCTTACATCTATCTCAGTAGTGAAGGGGTAAAGAATGTTTTTTAAAAAACGGCATGCCCATTTCCACAGTATCTCGGTGATAATGAGGATTACGAGAATTTATCAAGGGACCTTTTTCGGAGTCCATAAAATTCTCTACAAAAAAAGTCTCCCGCATTTTCCTCCAAAACCTACTAACTCCAAATATATTCGTAAATTAATAAAAACCCTCAGTTACTCCGTTTTCATGAAAATTGTTTTCTTCATAAAGGATTTTAGTAAGCATAATAAAATTCACAAGGACTTCTTACATATCTCCCAGAAACTGGCAGAAACCCGGGGTGGAGAGGGACACGTGATTTTAAGTTTGAAAACCACTTTCCAATTTGCTATAATGCCACTATATGGTTTTCACTCTCAATGCATTCAACAGTGGAATTATTTATGTTCACACAAGGAATAATAATTACTCAATTATGCCTTCATTCGGGATCTCCTCAATATGATATGTAACACGGAATTTTTCTAATTCCTCATTCCGATAATAATCTACCAATTACTGTTAATTATTTACCATAAATTTAACGTTGTAACAATACCAATGTTAATTAATATTCAATATTAATTCACTTACATTAAAAATGATGTTCTCATGATTTCTTCTTGTGTTCCTCTGATGTTTTCACCTCAACGTAACTTCAGTTACTTCTTAGTGGTTGCACAAAATGTTCACGATGAAGTTGACGGGCTAGGTAATTCTTATTTTTTTTCCTCTTTAATAATGTAATATAAAGGAGAAAGAGAGCCTGAAGCACACTACCACTGCAAGCGCGGAGGCTGTGTACTTTCGAGTGCCGAGTCGAGTTTCCCCTTCTCTCAATATATATGGCTCAACACGCTCACCAATCGTTTATAGACTCACACTATTTTGCATTCAGGTATATATTGCAAATTTTTTTTGAACACTTTCATTGTGTGTTTGTGTGAATTTTATTTTTTTCGCGTTGAGAAAGGACGATAAGTCTGAAATCCGCGTAGATTATTTTGATAATATCTCGGAAACTAATGGATTTAGAAAAAATTAGGAGAAGTCCTTTTTTGTAGCGCGGGGAATTTTTCGCGAATATTGTCTCTTGACATTTTCTTCTAGGCACACGCGTTAAGGAAATATTTACGAAAGAATGGACAATAAATTTTTTTCGTAATTTTATTTCACCACTTCACCGCCAAATTATCCTGAGCATTTATTTTTAGTCCTGTAATGACGAAAATAAAAGGAAAAAGAGAGATGTAAGCTTCTGGGTCAATGAGCTCATCTACAAAGAAATTGCTTTTTTTCTCCATTTCTCAAGGCGAAAAACTGGAAATTAAGATGACCAACTTTTTGCGAGAATTTTTCATTCTTCTGTTTCATGAGTTAATTGATTGTTTTTTCTTTTAAATTATTCGCGGAATATTCCAAGGCACTTGACCTATCACAACTCGGCTTTATTCTTACGAGGTAATGACATTATCGTAACGATTTATCATAAATTTCAATCGCAATAAATTCATCACGAATGTTCCGTTATATGTCGGAAAATATCGTTGATTAATTTCGGAAAATTTATTCGCTTCAGTCGATTATATTCCGCGACTAAATCAAGAAAAGGGAATGCCATAATTTTGCAATGACTAAACTGTAGAATCTAAATTTTTGCAGCAAAATTTCTGTATTCAAACGTACGATAAAAATACGAAATAGATTTTTCATTATTGAAATTTTGAACTTCCCTAATTTTGAATCTAAAAATTTTTGTGAGAAAAAAAATGATTTCGTTGAAACAATTGTTAATCTCTTTGAATTTTCTAACAAACCCAAAATGCATACGTGTCTTTCTATATTTAAAAACTTCAATTAATTAATTGTTCTTATTTAAATTTATGAAGCACTTATTTTTGACGAATGTAAAGTTCTCGCATTCTCCAAAAATCATAAGACTTAATTTCTCAATTATTAAATATGACCAATAAAAAATAGCAATGAAATCCGGTTACGAGGATAGAAGCACATAAACCAGAATTTATACCAACAATAAAAGAAAATGTCTACCCTAAAATAGCCGAAATTATTAGTGTATATCAGAGACAAAAACTTCATAACTCCTGTAAAATGGAGGAGGGACGTGAGATTTGGTGGGGAATTGAAATCGTAAGCAGTGAAAGTAAAAGATACTGTCCTCTCTCTCTCAATGTATGTATGTTGCTCGAAGGCAATGGAATAAAAATTAAAAAAATGTGCAGTGTCCCTCATACCTGAATCATTAATTTATGATTGGAAAAAAGATATGATTCTTCTTGATTTTTCCAGCTGTGAAAAATATTAATGAGTTTGGCGATGTAATTTTCGTTGAAGAACGTTCATTTTTTTTGATTAAAAAATCCTTTTAAGAATTCAAATCGCCATGTAAATGCGAACAAATGCCGTTAAAGTAAAATTAAACTTAATGCAGACAGTTGTGTTGTAATGCGAGGAAGAAAAAAAAGATGTGCAAATAGATAATTACCGGAGGATTTATAGGCTCTAGCTTTTTCTCGATGGTTACATGATGATTCTATTAAGATGAGAGGCAAAAAAACGTTAATGATTTGAGAGATGAAAAAGAAGAGGGCGGGAATGAAGATGCAGAAGACGACCTTCAAGGTTGGTAGCTTTATAAGGAACGTCGTTGAACCAGCAACCCACCAGCTCTCGAAATTTTGCGATAAAGGAGCCTGTTTATTTCTTTTTTTAACGGTTTAATATATTGCAGCTTAACGGATATTATCGCTTTGGCGAATTTCAAACTACGAAGTCCTCGGAAATTCAGGGAATTATTTATCTGATGGAGAATTAAAATTATGAGTATTTCTATCGGTTTTGTTGAAACGAATTATCAGTGTGGAATTCCGAAGATAGCTATTTCAATTGCGCTTTTTTAAGATGAATAAACTGAGTAATTTCGTCTGATGATTTTCGCAAATAATTTCCGGTATTCATAAAATGAAACAGTTGAAAAAAAATTTACAATTTCTTCGTTCCTGAATCATTGAATTGATTTTTTGATGCATTATTTCGGTTTACTTTCTTTTTTCAACGAAATTTCAAGACTGCTAAGTTTTTTTTATAGCAAATTATCCATTCAAGATACAAATGGAAATATGTGGAAATAGAATCGGGGGAATTTTGGGGTGAATGGTACTATAAGACATCATTTAATGCAAATTTGGGAGAAAGGACGTGATAAGGAGAAAACTGGTCTTGGAATGTGATTTGATTCTCAAAAAACGGTCTGAAGAACAATGAAATACTTATTTCAAAAACTTGACGTAAACTTGACAAGGGCACATTCAAAGTATTGAAATTTAGAAAACGAATCGAGGATTTGACAATTTTGAAACAGAGAGAGGAAAATTAAATTCAAACAAAAAAATCTCCAAATCACGCAAAACTCAATCTGACAATTTAAGTGATAATGGAGTAATCTTCAGCTCGGTTGATAAAGGAGAACAGTTAGCATCGTTTAGTAAAGAGAACTTTTACACCAGCTAGTAAAAGCGAACTTGCGATTTATATCGGAGAAGTCTTGTTAGAAATGGCAACAACAGCTGTTGATAGGAATATATTCATGTTTACTAACGACATTTAAAAAACATTGGGAAATTATATTCAAAGGAAGAAATTATTGGAAGAATGGTGGAAGAGATAGGAACAATTTCTGAAAAACTACAAAACACTATGTAGAAACCTACAATGGAAAATTGTCTGATGAAACTGACAAACAGTTGCTAAAAATCCTCAACAACTGATCAATGAACAATAAAAACAATAACATGTTAATGAAATTTCCGGGGATCTGTGAAGAGCTTGGAGATTTAATAAATTCAACAATCTCTATAATTCAGGTACTTTATGATCATAGTAAATTTACTCTGGAACACTTGTCACAAGTAACTAGTCTAATAATAATAATAGTCTTCGATCACGATTAATGGTATCGAGTGGTTTGCGATAAACTTGAGAAATTAAATATCTAAATAATTTTAATAAATTGAGTTTTTATCTTAAAATCTTCCATGAAAAATTGACTGTGATTTATGCAATTCTTACGTTCATATTCAATTCTTCTACGAATCGTCTCATGGCCCAACCGCAATGAGGCGAGATTCAAATTCATTGAGGTATTGAGAGTATGTGATTCCATAGACTCTGAGTGAAATGAATCCAGCGTAACCTTCCCTGCCTTTATGAAAAATGCCAACCCCTCTTAAAGGTGATGGATAAAGAGTTGTGAGTGGAACAGCATCAAAAAATGGTAACGTTGCCTGTCCAAAGTCGTCTGATAACTCTGATCGTTCCAGTGAAATGTATTGCTTGATTGGTGGACTAGGTGTAAGAGGTAATGGAGTATGGAGTGAACTTTTTGCCTGGAATGATACGGGCTGCCTATGAAAGGAGAAACATCACGTAAATAGAGATGATGCGAAACATCCCTCATAATCAGTAATCCAATAAAATAGTTCCTACCCTGAATCTTTGTTCGACGCTTGCTTAGATTTCGCATATGCGGTGGCGATATTTAATTGGCCACTCTCATAATCAAATGGTACACCAAATATTTGAATGGCAAAGCCTTTTACATTTCCCCTTGTTACTTTGTTGAATTTGATGCCTGAAATGTGTCCATTCAGAAATGATTGATTTTTCACACCTATCTTCTAATACCCCGTCGAAGTGTATTCAAATCACCTGTTAGAACAAAGCCTAAATCCAAATGAATATCGTCAAGGAAAAACACTCTGGTCTCACTATCTATCGAATGAATCTGAGATGATCTCAAATGCCCCGGAAGTGGTATCCATCTCTCTGAATATGAATCAATAATGCCATAAGCACCCAATTTACCCTCTCTTGGTTGTATGTAGAGGATCCCATCTCTGCGAACGAATCGTAAGCCGGTGATAACCCTGAAAATAAGCGATTGCGAATTCTGTATTTTGCTATCGAAAGTATTTGATCTATTCTCTTCCCCAGTCTCATTCATAAACTCACATGTTGGCTGAATCTCTGCTTCCCATAATCAAGAGACTGATTTTATTATGATTCCTATAACAATTACAAGCGCATGTACCAGTACTAAAATCCCAACCACTTCCATGTTCAATGATATAACCATCATTTTGTGGACATGTAAAATTCCTTCCAAGTTGGCCTATTGCCGTTGAGTTTACGTATTGAAATTTGTAGGGACCAGTTTTCTGTTTCAATTGAAAAAATAATAATTTTGCATTACCTATAATAGGAAACCCAAGTCGCGTCGAATAATTGTAACATTTTTTTACCAATACACAGGCTTGTATAGCTTGCAAGTCAGTACACTGAGCTGGAGTACCTTCGCAGCCACTTCGATCGTCGTAATACCCAGCATCACATTCGCTCGGTTTTTCAAACCATATATCATTGCAGCCGTCATACTTACATTTCATCCAGTTATAGCGAAATATTGTATTCTGCAATGTTCCTTCCAGTTCATAAAATGTTCTATCTGTAAATTATGCTTTATTGAGACACGATATTCATACGAATGATCGATCTCAATTTTCTTTCATTCAGGTATATGATTGAGAACATATTCATACTTCGAATCCAAACGCCACCATCAGGCTCGCAAGCTCTCAGATACATTGTTTCTACTTCTGTTATATAGAATGTAAATAGATTCACGTAACTTATAAAGTTCACCTCGAATTTCTCTCTAAGGTTCTCATTGATCCATCCTGTTCAAAAAAATGTCTAAATGGATAAATAAATAACAATTAAACGATTACGGATTAAGAGGGGAAACAAGACCAATCAGGTAATACCCCATTTCATTACAAGTTTCTAAAAATAATAAAGTTCTATCTTCATTATTATCTATTGAAGCGTACCTACGGCATCGGCGAATTGTTGTGTGCTCGTATGGGCTAACATGATATCGGCTTTCATTTCAGCTATTAATACCATCCTAAATAATTTGACTAGGGCGCTCGAAATTGTTCGGGACATACCGCAGAGCCGTGTTTCTTCAGTCTGTGAGAAACCAAGACGAATAAATTTTCGATTGTACACTTAGATTTCCAAAATCATTTTCAAATAATTCTTACTGATGCGAAATTGACGATTGGGGATAGCAAATTTTCTGCATTTGGTAGCCATCGACTCGAACTCAAAGTAATTTTCCGTATCATATCAATTCTTTCCTCAACATTTAGAATTGTTTGCTCGCTATTGGGAAATGCAGAAGGATCGAAATCACTTATAATGAGGGATCGATAGAATTCTTGATAACAATCATTGATACTTAAAATGAATATTTCCAGATTAACTATGGACGAATATATCAAAAGATCGAATGATTTGAATGGATCACTAATCATAATAGGCTTCATAAATCTGTCCATATCATCAATTTTGTCATGAAGCTTATCCATTTGAATCCTTATGTCTTGATACGTCACACTGTTATTGCTAAGAACGCCTTTGGCATTGTGGTCAGCATTGTACTCCATCCTATCTATCATTGAATACAATTTCCACAATTCTTCGGCTGAAAGTTTGAATAGTCCGGAGAGTATAATTAAATACCGAAATGCAGGACGATAATCAGTCAAAAAATGTAGACTAATCTTCAATTATTTCATAATAAAATCTCGGATAATGATCATTAATCACCTCGAGGATCTCTTGACAAAGTGCTGAGCACGATTGAGATTAAATTTTTTGATTCATATCTTTATTCATAAAACAATGTTATTCATTATTGATTAATGCATTCTTCGCTATTACCTGTATCATGCATATCCTCAAATGCACCCAATGCATTATGTGTATGGATGACGAGAAGCATGAAAAGATATCCTTCACAAATTTCCATTCTCAGTATCTAACTTAAGAAGAGATTATTTAATGATGAATGTGCTATAATGTACAGCGTTGGAGGTTGAAAATATAGATCATCGCCGCAGAATCAGGGGCTCAAGTGCCAGTTTTTAAAGGAATACAAGAACCGATTTTAAAAAAAAAAAACATAGCTTACGCCTTTCTGGTATCAACAAAACATGACTCTGACGCCACTTTGATCTGCGGTGACGATATATTTTCAAACATTTCCGATGAAGCTGTCTTGGAAAATCGATGGACGTGCCCATATATTTTCTACGGCAAGTTTATGTTTTTTTTTAAATTTCATCTATGGAAATGACCAAAGAAATTGAAAAGCCTCCTTTTTCCATAGAAAAGGATTTAAACATGACCACAAACTCATTAACTTTTTTCTTACATTTCATCTACATATTTTGGATCTCTTATGGACAGATGGAATAGAAAAGCAATATGAATTTATGAAATAGAGGAGAAGAAGCCTATGAGTTTATGTCCACGTCTATGCATTTTCCACGGCAACATCATCAAAAAATATCACGCGTATTTAAGGAGGAACATCAGTTAAAATGAAAACTGCTAGATCGCTCTGGTTATTTTTGTTGATAAACTTCGAGGTGTTTTAGAATTCATGTGAAAATTCGAGGGCGATTGCATCGCACAGTTTTTTATAATTAATTTTTGAAAAGTGGCACTTTAACACGCAATCTTATGGCACTGTCACTTCAACATAAAAAAAAAACATTTACAGCTGAGAGAAAATTATGAAAAAAATGTAGACCATGTCTTATACTAACAACTTTCCGTTTCGCGTTGTTTGAATGAAATCGCATCGCCAAATTTCGAGATTTTTGTGAAAAACTGTCACTTAAATACAATTTTCCACTCAACACGACGGCCATATATGAAAACGTGACAGCAATGCTTTGAGATGACGTCACGAGGAGTGGGGCATCAGAACGCGCGCTATTTGAAATCATTCAAATGTTCTAATTTTTTAAAAATAATTTGGGAAGTAGAATAACCAAAAAAAAATATTTATCCGAGCATACATGAGAATAGGAAAAAAGAATTATTCTGCATACTAAAATGCAAACCATGGGGCAATAAAAAAATTACCGTAAACAATGTAGGATTCGGTTCGTACAATAGGTTAGGATATTTGATTTCTCGCGCTATTATGTCGGTAACATAGTTTTCTTAGTTATCAACTCGTTGCCACTCTAGTAAATTCGAAGCAACGTTGCCACGCTTTTTACGAATTTTCTAAATCATTAAAAATTAGAATTTTCAAAAAAAAAATATATATATA
>JABSMS010021227.1:0-11159 GCA_018902275.1 Aleiodes sp. PSUC_FEM 10030003
CAAAAGAAAAAAGTTTTTTTAAGAGAAAATAAAGAATCGAAATTTTTTCGAAAGTTCTTTTCTCGGAAATTACAATTTTTTTCACTATACTCGGTTCTAATTTTCAGAACGTGTTCGTCTTGTTCGGAAATTAAAACTGACAGAATTTCACATGGAATTAATTCACGTTTCATTGATTATCAACAAAAATTGAGAGATGAGTGAATTTTTTTTCTTTTAAACAAAAATCGTGGTATCTTTTTCAATTGACGATGAAAATTAATTGAACGTCAATGAAATCAATGGGGAAAAAATGACCTATCATTTACCACTGACCGCAGCATGCTACGATAATTAGATCCGAAGATATTCGCAGCAGAAAAAAAACTGACAAATTTCGAGAAAATTAGAAAGGGGTAGCCTTCGGTTTCGAGGTGAAAGAATGGACTTTCGAAAGAAGGAATCGAAAATTGCAGTTTTTTTTTTCACGTGAAGTTTCGTGAGAAATTTCCTTTCGTTGGCCTTTGTGTAGAAATTCAAAGAAAAAAATAAAAGGAATTACGATGATGAATCTTCAAAATTGTTGGATGAATTAGTGAAGAGAGATGAAGAAAGATGAGTTGATTTTATTTTCCGTTTTTTGGAAATATCTCAGAATTAAAATGAGACGAAAATTTCAATGAAGATCTTTTTCCATTTTTCCGAAAAATTGAATTTTAAAAGAATTAAATTTTCGTATTTTTAAAATTTTGAACATTGCATTGAATATTCAGAAAAAATTGCTCTGGAAACGCAAGGAAACTATCAATTTTGGATCAATAATCACCGGAATAATGAAGAAAATAATAATTTCCAACAAAAAATTATTTTTTGCATCTAGAGTTTTTTAATAACTATTTTTTCCTAATTCCATCATTACGCTTTCCTACCTCCAACGCCAAGTCTCTGATCCCAATGATCAGCTGAATATAAATCATCGCTCTCGAGTCAAAAGGACGTAAGTGCTATTTTTTAAAAATTGACAGAAATTGAATTTACATTGCTTCGTCATAAGAATAATGAGTTACGCCCTTTTATTACTCATCAAAAAAATTAACGTACGCCCTTTTGATTCTAATGCGACGATATATCCTCGCCGTAGTAACAAAGGGGCGTGGAAGCTATGTAAAAGTCTCAGGGCTGAATATATGTGAAAAAATGTTTGAACATAAACCTTTAAATATTTTTACCTGTTTATCATTATAATTGGAATTACTAAAATCTCTAATGCTAGAGTTTTTTCAATAATGCGAGAACTATTGGTCATCTCAAAAAGTTGACCTTTTTTATAATTATTACGAATAAAAAATTGATAATTAAATTCATAAAATCGAATAAAACCGAAAATCATCGAGCTGCATCGAAATATCTTGCACTTTCAGTCTTTCCTCGTAATAATATGGAGCAGGTAATGTCCGTTACTCATTAAATTTTCACTTTAGATACGCATTTTGAATAAAACAATGCCCCAGACACTGTGACGTAATTGAGCCAGGTAGTAAGAACAATGGAGAGTGACAGGCGCCCAATAAACTCCGCACACTTGATACTTGCTTCCGAAACCACACATGGGGGACCATACAACGTGGGTTGTCGAGGAGAATTAAAGAAAAAAAAATTGTAACAGGCATGACCGGACTAGGCCGCGTCCTTGTCTCTCGCGTTACCTAATAAAACGTTCACGTTGAATCTATCCAATACCCAAATTTTCGATTGCTCGAAAATTGTCTTGATCCACTTACCTAACGTTTATTTCACATGGCGGAATTTTATTCCGGTTTTCAAATATTCGAAGGTAAAAAACTTGAGACATCCAAGGATAGATTATTGAGCGATATTATCGGTGAATTTTTACATACTTTCGTTTGCTAATTCGGTTGTGAAGGGATTAAAGTGAGATGAGTTTATTCTCGATTTTTTTTGAGAATATCTCGGAATTGAAGAAATACAGAAAAAATCACATTTCACCTTTTTTGTAGAGCGGAATGAGAGCTACAAAAAAGGTCACCTCAAAAATTTTTGTATCTCCATTAATTACCGAGATATTTAAAAAACCGTTTGATTTTTCTCGAATTTCTTAAAGTTAAAAAAAAACTCGATTTTTCAGTCATTTGTTTTTTGAAAATATCTCGGAATTCGAGCGAGATACAGAAATTTTCATTCATACCTTTTGTGTAGCTCTCATTCCGCTCTACAAAAACGGTCTGAGTGAAAATTTTCGTATCTCCATTATTTACAGAGATATTTCCAAAAAACTGAATCTATCTCATTAACCCTCGTCTCGTCTCGTTTTACCTTTCATTGAAAAACGAGATATTTTTAATGATAATTTATTCTTCCTCGCAGCTCGAAGGAAACGTGGGCGCGATCCTCTAATAATTCATAATACTCATATTTGGCGGAACAAGAACGGCCGTTTCTACTCAACAAGAAATTCGATCCTTTTACCTTTATCATATTTTCTTTCTCATTTTATTAAAGATCCGCATTAATATATACCTCGCGCCTGTTCGTGTAAAATACCCGGACATGTATCATCGTTTTCGGTTTTACTGTCGCACTTAACGCGTATCTTTTCTCTCGAGCGGAAAAAAATTGTGAGTCCACACAAACAGGCAGTGGTACATTTGCTAGCGAAGGATCCGGCATCGAAATGGTCCCATGTTTATTTTCATGGCCATCGGGAATTGTTGGGAGAACAAGGCTACCCTCCTCACGAGCCATAAACGATAATCGTAATTGGCGGAGTTTCTTTAAATAAAATAAATGAGAGAAAGAGCTGAATTTTTGAACAATGAATGAGAAATGATTTCATTAAAAAAAAGCATTTTAAACGACAAACATTATCGCGATGAAGATTTTAACTTGAAGTCTGATGCTTTCATTGATTGCAGGGAGATTGCTGTATTGAATGTGTAATGAATTGTATGTTGGCGTGAGAAATACAGTGAAATTACAAACAATTGCGTTATTTCGTGGAAAGTTATTCTGTACAATGTTATTTGAATTTCGAACTGAAAATAAATTCGTGGTATTTCGTAAATTTCATGCATTAATATATTTCTAATTATATTAATTCCGATGGTAATTGGGTTTGTCGGAATTTTTTTGGTTGATCGAAATTTTTGAAAAATCACTGAGTCATTCGTCAAGAGAAGCGTGTGATGCGTAACGCACGGGAAGACAAATTAAGTAGAAAAGAAAGAGAAAGATAATTCAGAAAATAATGCAGAGTTTACTTTGTAAATAATTTTAAAACAACGAGGTTCATGAGAATTTGTGCGGAGATCATTTTTGTAGAAAATTTTATGGCCTGCAAATGTAGTCTCTTGGCAATTTTCGCTAAGTCTACTCGTTTCGCAAATATTTGCGAAAAAGTGTGGAAGGAATTCTTCAAATTTTTCTCTTTTACCATTTTTTTTGCTGAGTTTGTGGTTACGTTTTGATGAATATCTCAGAATCTAACGGCGCTACAAAATTTTTTGCAGAGACTTTTCTTGTAGAGCGGGAAGAGCTGCAAATAATAGAACTTTTCATTCCGAGTCACTAGGAAAATAATTTTCTTTTCACGACCTGACATAAAAAAGTCATGATAAATTAGGGAAAAATTCATTTATCCAATTGATCAAAGGAAATCTACCTGAGACTCCGCTAAATATGTTACTTGTAGGTTAATTTTCGAAAAGTGTCCGAAAATTCTAGGGGAACCCTAGGGAGATTAACATGGGCAAAAACTGTCCGAAAGTTGAAATGAAAAGGTCTTTACGTATTTCCTTCCGTTTCCGTGATATTCTTAAAAAAGTGCCATTCAGATAATCGAAAGTTGATTTCTCGGACTGTTTTTCAAAAATATCTCGGAAAAGAAGGGAGATACGAAAATTGTCATTGAATCATTTTTGTAGGTCTCATTTCCCTCTACAAAAAACCTACCAACAAAAAATTTTGTTTCTCCATTATTCTCGGAGATATTCTCAAAAAACTGTATAAAACTCGAATTATCTCGTTTCAGGATTTTTCAATGAAAATCGGGGAGAAATACGAAAGAAGCGCCATAAAAACAGGATAAACTCCCAAGATTTACAATGGAAAAACTATTCGATAGCATTCAATAAAATTGAATCCACAGTTCTTTACTTTATCACAAACGGATGTATAATTCTCCGTTCAATTTGCCTCAGCAAAAGTGCTAAAGTTCGTTAGGTACTAAATTTTGCGATGTGTGGCACATAATGAAAGTCCCTGGGATAAAGCAACCGAAGAAATACCTTCGTGACCTTCGAGGAGGGATAGTATTTTTACCCTGGAGATTGTAGATTGTAGATTGGCTGGTATTGGATGCCTTGGATTGGGTGTAAAAGTTTTGGTGAATGTAAGAGAACTAAAGCCACGTTAAAAACTGTTGGTGCATCCGGCCAAGTTCAAGTGCGGTTTCCGCCTATGCTTTTTTTTCAGTTGTAGTGGGAAAGTGTCTTTACGAGGCGCGTCTTGTAGGGTGTCACGATTGGCTGTTGGAGAGGGGGGAGGGCGGTTACCGGTCAAGTATTTGAGTGTTTGGCTTTTCGAGTATAAAAGCCAGTGCGTGATCAACAAACGACATCACAAAACCCAAGTCCATCCGTACTGAATCAGACGTGATTTTACTCAACAATGGCATTCAAGGTTTGTATTATTTTCTAATTAGTTATCAATCATTATCTATTAATAAAAACAATAGTGAAGTGGTGAAAGAAAAGACGATTTTTTAAAAGATTCTTTTGCAAATATCTTTGAAATGAGTGGGTTTTGAGAAAAATGTCAGGAGACCTTTTACGTAGAGAATTTCATTGGCTACAGAAAACATTTCTTGATAAATTCTTATAAACTCGACGGATTCCGAGATATTCGCAAAATGAAGTGAAAATTTTTTTCTCATAAACTTTTGAAGTCATTCGTTTCGAAATATCTGGAAATCTCACAGAGATACGAAAATTTTCACAAGATTCTCATTTGTAGTTCTCTTTCTGCAGTGCAAAAAAAGGTCTCTACAAAAATTTCGATTTCTACAAAAACTCAAAAATAAACTGTTCTATTCCATTTCCAGTTTGTCTGTTTGTTCGCTGTGTTGGCTGTCGCCAATGCCGGATTCCTCCCAGCTGGAGCTCCAATTGCCTACGCTGCACCAGCGGCGCTTACCAAAGTACACGCTGCACCAGTACTGACAAAGACAGTGGATGCCGACTACGATCCTCATCCACAGTACAGCTATGCCTACGACGTACAGGATTCAATCACCGGTGACTTCAAGAATCAGCACGAAACCCGCGATGGCGATCTCGTTCAAGGCAGTTACTCATTACTCGAATCTGATGGCACACGTCGCACTGTTGATTACACCGCTGACTCAGTAAATGGATTCAACGCTGTTGTACGAAAAGAACCAGCTTCCGTTGCGGTAAAAGCCGTCGCTGCTGCACCAATCGCCGTCAAAGCCGCTGCACCAATTGCCTATGCTCAACCCGCAATTGCCAAATACGCAGCACCAATCGCCCACGGACAATTTGCCTATGCTCAACCAGCCATCGCCAAAGTTGCAGCACCACTCGCTTATGCTGCACCAGCATACGCTGCACACACATACGCCGCACCTGCATACGCTGCACACACATACGCCGCACCTGCATACGCTAAAGTAGCATCACCAATCGCCTATGCACCAAGCTCATTCGCCTATTCATCGCCAGCATTCGCTAAAGTTGCTGCTCCTCTCGCATACGCCGCACCACACGCATACGCTGCTGCACCAGCATACGCCCACCACACATACGCCGCTGCACCAGCATACACCCACCATGCATACGCAGCTGCCCCAGCATACCTTCATTAATTCTAATCTACCTCTACGACTGCCATTATACATATTTATTCGAAATTCTCTGAACAAATAAATTTCATAATTTTTTCAAATACAATCATATGTGAATATTTTCATTCCTATCTACATTCCTGATAATTCATGGTTTAGTAGGAAATTGAAATGACAAGCGCAATGATGATGAATTTTTTCTGCCAGTTTCTGATCACAATGAAGGACGAAAAGATGATGACATCAGTTGTGAAACGAAATCTAAACAAAACCATAATGGAGAGCTTAATCCTAGACTAGTCCCCTTATTTTGCAACCTCCATATGATTTTATTACAGACTTATTAATTGAAATAGAATTAACCAAAAAATCTAGAAGTTTTCTTTCATGTTTTATTAACACAATTCGTTATCGTTTCATCATACAATTTTAAATTAAGTCTATCCATCTCAATCAATTGCTCCATTCGTACATTCATTTCATATTTATTTAGTTTACAAATTGTTTGTCATTTAGATCAACTTCGTATACATATTAATTGATTATTCCAACTAGTTGCACTTTTAAATTACATACAATCCTCTCCGTATCATCTAATTGATGAGATCCAATGAATGTTTTTTGTCGATCGATCAAGAAATTGTAAAAATGTTTAACGAAATAGAATGAGAAATCGATTTTAGTTTCGATTGAGTTATTAAAAGCTACAAGAAAGGTCCTCGGACAAAATCGTGCATCTTCATCAGATTACGAAAGCCGGGAGATTCAAATCGAGTGGCCTTCCTTTACCGGTTTGCTCCTGATTTGGATCCTTTTTTATGAAATTACTTCGGAAACTAGGAGACACAATTTCTTTTGTAAAAACCTTTTTTGTAGATTTTTTTTACTCCACAAACGGGTCGCCATGAAAATTCCCTATCTCCCTTCCGTTTCGAGATATTGACAAAAAACGAATTCTTTCAACTCCACTGCCATTTTTTAAATTCTATTGTATAAAAATTAAGACATCGTAAAATTTTGCGAAATTCTGAAAGTAATATTTTCAACATTCTTCGAGTATAAACGCAGTTAAGCCGTCTTGCCTCCTACCGGTAAACGTTTCAGGGATGCCTATGTAATTTAAGAAGTGAACGGCTCAATAATTTTTGAATAATCGAAAAAAATTTGGGCGCAGGATAAAAGCCACATGAGACACATGATTTTTTATGAAGCGATAGTCTTTGCTAACGCTATAATTCATTGAATGAAACAACTAAAAAATAAAGAAAACCTAATTAATTTACTTTTCTTATTTCAATCATTTAAACATTAATTTATTTTCCTGAGAAAGCATGTGGGTTTCGATTTATATCGAAGGTCATTTTGCCAATGGCACTAAAAATTATAAATCAAGTGTGAATTTGATGAATACTTTCTTCATCGTTGAATAATGCAAATATATGATATGTTTTTTCGAGAGCGAAATTGGTTGTGTATTCGAAAATGTATCGACGTAACTATCTTGACTACGTGTCCTTGATTCACCTCGATAAATCTCCTGTCAATCAATAGATTAACTGATCGATTTAAAAAAAGAGGAGAAAAATAAAAGAAAGTAATGTATCGTGATGCAGATGTTATTGTGATAACATTCTTTTCATTATTTAAACATTCAATTTGTGTTAACATTCAATTACGTTATTTGTAAGTAATTATGGGGAAAAATAAATGCAGACATTATCGATGTATCGATCGAGGTTATAATTTTGGTAGAGGGTAAATTATAGCTGGATGACAGGTAGAGGCACGGAATATTTCGGTACACGCGTCGCTCTTGGCTGGAGAAAGGAGAGCAACGAAAATTTGGGATTATTGAGATCGTCTGTATTGAAATTAAGATACCTGATTTTCGATCGATTATGAAATTCATCGATTTTTTGCAATTTTGAAAATTTCGTCGGAAGGCCAGGGAAATTTGCGCTGGAAAATGATATAATGCGATTGATTTTATCGCAGTAGTTTCTGAGATAATGTGAGGAATAGAAATGAGGTGAAAATTTGAGCTCAAAATTTCCGTTTTTTTCCAATGGGGTTAATAAAATTATCAAAATCGATCAAGCTGATTAACACGAAAAATCATTTTTACCCACAATTTCTATGGAGCGTTGAAATTATCATTTAAATTGATAATTTTCGCATTCAATATCAATCACTTAAAAAAAATCAATTGAATTAACGAGAAAAAATTGATGGAACTCATTATGCATCGATCGGAATAATGATTTCCATTGGTTAAATTACAGTGAAGTTGCCATTGGGTGCGGTCCATATCTTGGATTGGACAATTTGGCCTCAGCAGCCCCTCCGTCCTTTATTTGGTGAAAGTATTTTTCATGTGTAATGTTTGGGTCACTTCTCCCAGCCGTGATTGCCCTATAGTTCCTCCTGTTCCTCGTCCATGGATGCTGTGTGAAATGATTTTTTTTCCTTTTTTTCGGGGGAACGCTGGACTTTTGTGCAATGGTTATATGCAGTTTATTACGTCAGAGATTGTCTTCCACCACTTGCCTTTGGATTCGATGGGATTGGACGGGTTGCATGGTGCATTGGTTATGGGGTTTTCCGAACCACCTATAAATACGCGATTCAGCTAACTTCATCAATTCAGTATCAGTATCATCCTCGAGTGAACAACACGTAACAATATCAGTTATGGCATTTTTCGCGGTAAGTATTCCACCATTTCGTCGATTGAGAATGGGTTGGATATCAAATTCATAAAGAATCATTTTCATTGTCGCCAATTCGGTAGTAAAGTGGTGAAGGACAAGTTGAAGAATTAGGCGCGGTTTATTCTGAAAATATCTCGGAAACAGCGAAGATTTTGTCGGGAAATCTCTTTAGTAGTAAATAGAATTTTTTAACAGAAAGTTCTTTTTGAAATTCTTCTATAATCCCATTCATTTCAAAGATATCATCGAAAGAATGTACAACAAATTTTTCGAAGGAAGGGAGAATCGAGGCGATGGGGCTGATTTTATCGACCATATTGATTTTATATTTTTATTTCGTGAGATTTTTTATTTATGCCTTCATCCTTTAAAAAATCGATGAATGATTGAAATTATTAATGACGCAATGGAGAGAACACTCAATTCTTGAGTATTTAAATTCTCCTCCATCCCTAGTATTTATGAACCTTGAAAAATACTAGGGATGGAGGAGAATGTTCAAAATGAAAATTCAAATGATTTTTAACATAAGATGTTACTTACACAAATTCTAAAAAAATATTGCGGCTCTCGGGATCAATCTCGGATGAGTATCGAAGCTTAGATCATTCCACTTTCCGGGCGGCTGCTTTAACCAATGGAGTTAAAGGGGTAATGGTAATGGCGTTCCAAGATTTGGAGAGAGGAATGAGACCAACACCGACGCGGAAGTGGAAAAATGGTACCGGAATCGGTAGCAGCAATTTTATTAGAAATTTTCGAAAGGATCCCAATAAATTAAAAATGTGCAGCATGCAAAGTTCCTTACGTGTTCCACTATTGAAAAAATATTGATGATGATCGATTGCCATCGATCGAACCGACTAACCAGAAGAAAAATTCTTCGATCTATCCATTCATCTCAACAATAATTTTTATTTCTTCCCACTATAATTTCAGATCAGTACAGTTTTAGCTGTCATAGCATCAACAAACGCCGGTTTCATCCCCGCTACCTACCAATCATCCGCCAAAATCTTAGATCCCACAATTATCAAAACAGTCGACGCCGATTATGATCATCATCCTCAATACAGTTTCTCCTACGACGTACAAGACTCAACCACCGGCGATTTCAAGAGCCAACACGAAACACGCGACGGTGATATCGTACACGGAAGCTACTCGCTACTAGAATCAGACGGTACACGAAGAGTAGTTGATTACACCGCCGATTCGCAGAATGGATTCAACGCCGTTGTTCACAAAGAGCCAGCTGCGCAAAATTTCGCTGCACCAATTGCCGCTAAACTAATCCAGCCAGCAGTTGCTTATCATCAATCACCGATCATCAAATCTTCGCTTCAATTGCCAGCAACTACATATGCCGCAGCTTATGCACCGGCTTATGATGGTTCAGCTCACCTGACTACGCAAGTCTTCAAGAAGGTGCCTCAACCAGCACTCTCCTATGGACCACCGCAAACAATCCTCAAAGAAGCAACACCAGCAGCTACGTACGGAGCACCCAGTTACACCGCATCTTATGCGCAACCATTGGAAAAAATCGCTACACCTGTCTACAGTGCTAATGCAGGTTATGCCGCATCAGCCGTAGCTAAATACGCGCAGCATCCCTACATCGCTCATGTGACTTACACTACCCCGCTCTTCTCCTACTCTCATTAATTGTAATAAATAAGGATTCGGTAGCGAAAGATGAAACGAAATGGGATGATTTTGGTTATTTTTTTGAGATATCTCGAAAATTAAAGCAGGCACGAAATGTTTTGGAGAGCTGCAAAGAAGAGATTTCTATGAAAATTTCAGTATGTCGCTTCAGTTCCGAGATGTTTTCAAAACAAGAGAAAAATCGAAACGTTTTCATCTGTTCGCTGCTATTCTTCTGCTACCTCTTCGCTAGCGCTCTCATACTTGGGCATATGCACAGGGTTTTCATTATTGTTAATCACTACTCATTTTTTGTTGTCGGAAAAATTAATTCAAAATTTACTTTTGTAATATTGACTTCTTTTCCTAACGTAATAGGTATTTTTTAATAATTCTGAATTTCGATTCAATTAGATTAGCTTAAGGACTATAGTCAGTGGTAGGGAAATGATTAAACTTATGTACTGATGACTGAAATATATTGATACTGATTTATTATATAATTTCATGGCCATTTAATTCACCTGTCACTGGGAAAAATTCCTTCGACGATTATTATATTAATCCACGAATTTTAATAGTTACTTTTACTTTCCAAAAGTGATTTCCCGCAAATATCTTTAAAACGATCAGAGATACGCCATTTCTTGGGTAATTTTTGGTGAGTACAGATTTATAATTACTCACTAAAGTAAACGGTTTTTGCAAGATTATTTGCGAATTATGTGAATCGTTCGAGTAGGGTGGTTCTAGAAATAATTTTATTTGAAATTTAATATGATATTTTATTAAAAGAATATATGAAAATAATACTTTTGCATTTCGTTTCACTCGGTTAGAAACATAGTTCTATGCTCTCTCGGAGCAAGAAATATTGTATGCACTACGGGAGGAAAAAAGTCAACTTAGGCAAAAATTTGGCACCCTCGCTTCGCTCA
>JABSMS010021248.1:0-11153 GCA_018902275.1 Aleiodes sp. PSUC_FEM 10030003
AAAATCAAAAAGGAGTAAGTGCCATTTTTTCTTGCTGAATAATAAAAGGGCGTAAGTTAGTATTTTTATGAAAAAATGAATGTAGATTAAATTTTAGTAGATTTTTAAAAAATGGCACTTACGCCCTTTTGATTCTAGGGCGACGATATGTTCATTTAATCTTTTGTCTTTTTTGTTCACCAATATTATTTCATATTTATTTATTCTTCTATTCTTCTCATCATAACGTACGTGTGTGTATGAGTTTTTTATTTTATTATTCAACAATTTTTCACTCATTCTCATGAATTGAAAATCACTCGTTTGATGCATAGAAATCCTCATTTTCTCCATTATCTCGGTAATTAATAGCCTAAAATTGATTGTATCATATCGTCACTCTAGAATCAAAAGGGCGTAAGTTATTATTCTTATGAAAAAATGGCTGTAGATTCAATTTCTAGAGATTTTCAAAAAATAACACTTATGCCCTATCAACTCTAAGGCGAAGATATGATTTCTCATCTCAAACACTGCTGGCTATCCAGGAAAAAAAAAAAATTAAAAAATCCAAGAACTTCATTTTTTCAAACTGCTAAAACTTCCGAGAATTCTATAATAAACTTCTGTCATCAGAGACTGATAAGAATCCTGCATTAAAATTAGATGAAAAATGAAAACATTGCTGATGCATGTAAGTGTAACGTGAAAATTCTAAGAAAGCAATTGGAATAATTTATACCGAAAATTCTCGTATTTCAGTTGAGAATGCAGATGAGAAATGAAAAATTTAACCTCCTCGCATAACACACACATCTTCAATACACCTATAGTACACATAGAATTCTCGTAAAGTCACTCAATATCATCTGTTGGAAGAAGTTGAAACGTACAACCCAGAGGGAGTTTACAGACACTGAAAAACTTGTAGCTATTATAACTCTAGAACGAATCCGTTGCCTTGGCAACATCAACGTACGAACAGATAATTATACTAGGTCTAGAATATCATCATCCTTGCGCGTACTTGTGCGGGTAAATTTTTTTCCATCTTCTTTTTACACATTTCCACGTTTCATTGCAATTACCAGTTTGAGCACTCAACTTGTGTGTATATTGCTCGAGACAAACGTCAAGCGTTATCACACACAATGTTTCATGAATGCCATAAGAAATAAAGCGAAATGAGTGAATGAAGAAAGATGGAGTAGAAAAAAATTATTGCTCAGAAATAACCGACAAAAGAGTCATTCCCAGAGACTACTTTTTAGGGGTCATTACACAAAAGCCAAAATGATAGGTTCCCAATTTTCTATCCATTCTCTATTTCTATTTCTCTTCACTTTTTTTTTCACATCTTTTTTACTTCGCTTCCAACTTAAGTGATGACAATTATCTGAACTTATTGTGGTGTATCCCAGTGGGTGAGAATTTTGGTTCTTAGAAGCTAGTGCTAATGATAGTCCCTGATTTTTCAACTAAATAATTTCTACTCAGCAATTATTTTTCAATTCTCATAATTCCTCCCCGGTCCCGAAATTAATGGAAGTTGAAAAAAAAAACGAAAGAATTCTTAAATCGAGAATTTTTTCTATCTCTTAGGATTCGACCTCTCGGTCAGCCTCATAAATTCTCTTGTCCTCTTCGCCTTCATTGTGTCCCCCTCCTTTTTTACTCTTATTTTTATCATATAACCAGCCTATGCAGCAGGATACATACGAACGGAGGTACACTGTACCCATGGAGGTAATTACGGGAGCTGGCGAACTATCCAGGCCCGGTTGGAAGAATAATTAGGTACATGGTAATGCCGGCCATAGTGTGTGTATCAATGATTCTATTCTCAAGCACTGCACATTTTCCTACTCGAATTTAAAAAAATTGGAGAAATAAGAAGAATCCTCTCATAATGATCGAGTCCTACCTCCGATTATCAGAAAATAGCATCACGCAATTTTGAATCCGTTGTGGATAATTGTTTGGTGGGCAAAGGGACTCACTAATAGTTCAAGATTTTCAAATATCCAATATTAAAATCAATAATGGGTAGAACCCACAAGCAGACTGGGTGAGAGTAGAAAAATATTGCATCAGTGAATACTACGAAGAAAAAAAGATACAGAAGAGGTAGAGAAATCCATCATCAATATTGTTACTCGATATAAGGCCCATTTTGGCCCGATATTACATGCAAAAATTGGCCCAATAATACAAGTTGTAGAAAATTTAAATGGAAAGCCAATAAAAGAAGTAAATTGTTATTATTATTTTTGGAATCAATATTTAGAGAATCTCTAGTGATTTTTAGCGCGAAAGCCGCTGCTAGAAAAAAAATCACGATTTTTTGTTCTCCATAAGATTTTCTTCTCAAAAAATCTAATGAACGTTTTTCAAAGAGAATTGTAATTCTGAAAAACATTGAATTTAATAAAAAAATTCAATGAGAATATTTTTGATTTTGATAATTTTGAAAAAATTCATACTAATAATGAAATAAACCAGATGAATCGAACGCATAATAAAATAATCGCGATGTGAAAATAAAAATTGATAAAAAAAAAATTCTAAATCAAAATGGTTCAAAAATTTAAGAAACTTTAACATTTCGGATAAAGAAAAACCATTTTCATTAGACTCATACATTCTCGCACAAGAAAATATTATCAACGAGATAAATATAGAAATTAAATTACTAATCAAGAATTGAAATTCAAAAAAGATTTTTCAATAAAAATTATGAATTTTTTTTTAACAAGAAAATGATGAGAAAAAAAGGGAAAAATTCTGAAATTATCTTAAGGCCGAATATCACCAAGAAATGAAATTTCAGCTTTATTTATAATTTGTAATCAGATCGTTTCAATAGAGATCATTTCCAAAACGGTATTCGTCCTTGGGAAGGAGGCTTGCAGAGTTTTAGGCGCCATCAGGAAGGAGAAAGAGGGGCTTGCTGTATCCCTTTTTTTCCTCATTCTTTTTTGCAAACCAGTCCCCGGGAATTCGTGTGGTACTAACCGGTCCAAAAATCTCTCCCCTTTGAGTCACTTCCCCTAAGAATTTTCTATCGGCGAAACACCTGGCAATCGATACTTGGGGCACAATGGGGGCTTTTAAACGGGAAGAACGGGGTGCATTCGAAGAGTCATTGGACGGTTCTAGAATCCTCCTTTTTTTCTGCGCATTCTCTGATTTCGTACGACGCAGTTCCGTTAGCTTTATCATCACTTAGCATCATTGGATATATTTGAATACGTTATGAAAAAAATTTACGACATTTTATGTGAACTGTGAGGCGGATGTGGACAGAGTTGCGAGAATGTCGTCTTCTTCATCATTCCTCTCGCGCATCTGTGTTCTGTATCGAAAGATACACACAAAAGCCACCATGAGACACGTGAACGATATCTCCGTAGAACGGTAAACAAAAGTCTTCTTTGTACTGAGAATGAGTACTTTTCTTGGAGTGGGACACGAAACCGTCAAATACTCTTTGATATGTCATGTCTCATGAAAAGATGTCACAGCAAAAACATCTTATTTCTTATTACAAAGGGGAATGAAAGTAAATAAGAGGAAATTGAAATTTCCTGTCTCATACGAAATGCATTCACGTGAAATGTTTTATTTTGGGATAATTTTTAGGCGCATTAGTTTCCCTCATTGCAATATGGTCAATTGAGAGACTCACCGAGTGACAAAAGTCGTTAGGCATCCGTTATTCCCGAAGAACGAAACGTTATTTCGATTCAGTAAAAAGTGGTGGAAGAAGATGAGGCGATTGTGGTTTCGCGTTTGTTTCGTTGGGAAACATCTCGGGATCTAATGGAGATTTGAAAAAATTTCATGGGAAACTTTTTCGTAGGTCTGATTCCGTTCTACAAAAAGGTATCCATAAAAGTTTCTGCATCTCGCTTTATTCCCTAGATATTCTTCAAAGGACAACGGAAAATAAAGATGGTGACATGTCTTTCTCAAATTTGTGTGAATATATAATTCTTTTATCTATTCATTCTCGATATTTATCGTTTCCCCAAAGAAACTTTCATAAATTGATTGCTTGGTCGATTTCCTCAATTTTTCTTCTTCACCACTTTCTTCATTAAAATTCTTTTGGCAGTTACCACAATGGCCGATTATGATTATAACAATTCCTAAAATCTTCCTTCATTTTTCCCAATATTTTTCGACAGCGTTCATTGGTCACTCCTCCTGCCCAATCACACCTCTCCCCCCAAAAAACCCGGGAGAAGTCACCGTTTATTTTCACACGTTTCTCCTCCACTCCGATAATCAATCAAATCATCCTAAAAAAAAGTTCAAACAATCTCGAACACACTGGTTGGTCGAGCCAGCTCATGTTGGTTCCACCAATCCCGTAATTTTTTCCGTGCCCCAAGAAACCAATCCGGAAATGGAAAAATCTTCGGCTTTATACTTCGACGAATACTTAGCATAGTAATGCTAATGTATACCGATCGATACACAGAGATCGTGCGGCACTCTGGTACGATTTCGAATGGATTGCACAATCGATTAGACAATGAATCCCAAAGGATTTCTTTTTTCTCTCCTCTTTGTTAAAAGCAACGTTCGAAGTACCGTCATGAACAAATTCTTCCTCTATCTCTTGTAATTGTTGAACGTGGGCGTTTCGAAGTTGTAACGTGTCGTTCAACGATTCGACAATCAATTGCTTATGCGCTAATGTATTCAGTGATGTTAGCGATGATTTATTGATTAAATTTGAATTCTCAATGCCATGAAAATCCGAAGTACGCATTAACTTTTAACAGCATAAAGTGTAAAATTGATTGAATATTCAATATTATAAATTGAAGTTCGATAGAGATGAAATGATTCTACAGTTTAAACTTTATCGATGTTTATTATCCTCTGGCGCAAATAGTAATTCATAAATCAATGTGTATATCTGCATAGATTGCCATGAAAATTCACAATACTCAGTGGATGAGTCACTCTATCGATTGATCTAACGATTAAACTGAATGGAAATGTATTAGAATATTCATTCACTGTTGCATTAACAAACTAGACACAAAAAAGAGAACAAGTTTAACATGTTAAATCAATTAATTTAATTATTACACTTTATTACCTCCGATGTTATTCATGAAAAGAATGAAAAATTGGTTTTAGAAAACTATGAGATTCAGTGAATAGTGAGTTTCTCACTTAGAAATTGCAACATTCCGTAGTTGAACTGACTTCTTAGATATATACAGATATATTTAATGGTTATAAGCGAAGAAGATCCCCCATGGGAAGTAAGTTGCACAATTTCCGGAAGACCGTTACATTATTCTCCATCATCATAGTGATTTTAAGAAAAATACGGAAATTCGAGCATCTCTCATTTCTTTTCAACACTTTACTCGATAAAAATACGAATTTGAAGCAATTCCACGAAATTAAGGCTTTAAAAAAAATAACTTTCCTCTTATTACGGAATTTCGTTACATTGTTCAGTTTCACGTGAAACGATGAGACGTGATGGCATGAGTTTACACACACGTTCCGTCGTGCGAGCGTGTAATATGAACCAACGGGCCGTGTCGCGGTTCTTTCAATGCACTGTTGAGTTGTGTGCGCGTGAAAAATTAATTAACGCTCGAGAAAGAATAAAAGAGCTTGAAGTAAACTCCGTTAAGCCAGAAAGTTATTATTAATTTGTCTTCGAAAAAATTCTTTGTAGGCAAATGCAAATGATCCCGAGAAAAAAGGGATTGATTCAAGCCGAAAAACACCGCTTTAACAGAATCGTCTTGATTCAAGATCTTGATTGAAGCCGAAGGCTTAATTCAAACGAGGAAAGGCTTGATTTGAATCTTTTTTAACCTTTATTGAAACGAAATCAATTTCCTTTTTTTTAAATTGCCTTTTTTCGGTTTGAATCAAGCCTTGATTCAAGAAAAAGGCTTGATTCCAGCCATTTCAAGACTTTATTTCGACTTTTTTATAGTCTTGATCGAAGTGGAACGAATTCCATTGCCCAAAAGTAGGCGTTTCCAACTTGAATCAAGCGGTATTTCGTCTTGGATCAAGACTTTCGTCCTCTGGCAGCTACTAAACCCAAACGAAACGCGTTCAACATAACATGCGTGTATTTTTCGTCCGAATCTCTTCTTCGCTAAATCGCAAGGAATTCTTCAGAAATCTCGCTTCTTTAACTGTGAGAAAACGTTGCATTTCAGAGATAAAGAAAACGTTTGTATCCAGTAACAGGGAATTGATTGATAAAATGCATCGCATCATTGACCCCAGTGTATAATGGACTTGAGGCTTTGAATTTAACTTGAAATCGTTTGCAGATGCTCAGGGTTTAACGTTTTGGATTAAAGAAATGGAAATAAAAAATGAGGAAAAAAAAATTAAACGTCCCTCAATGCAACAACCGAGTGGAAGATCTTCGGGGAATCAGGCATGTTTTCTAGATGTGGTCTTTGCTTTATAAGGGGGCGCCCCGACCTGTCCCCTGCCTGACTGACGGCACAATCCTTGATCCTTTCCACCGATACTCCAACTGGCTATCTTCGTTTGAGCCACTCGAACTTAGCTGTTGTGGACAGGGGCCCAGCCACAGTAAGGGAACACGTTTTCAATCGCCAATGGCTTTTGTTTAAATATATATATATATTTAAAATAAGAAGTGAAACGACACGATGCGCGCAGGATCGACGTGTGCCTCGATCTTAGCTGCCGGCATGTGAGGGCCCTTAATTATGCACGTTTTACGCGCATCTATAAGAAAGCTAGAGAGTCATCGAGATCCGAAGATCGTATGCTTCTTCAAACGTTTGGAGATGAAGAAGAATTGAGTAAAAAAAACGGGTGGACGAAGATGCATTGGATAAAGAAGAGGGAAAATGAGGTAGAACGAGGGAGACGAATATATACGTCCTTGTCTGTACAATCACCGTCTATCGATTCGTAAAACCGGAGGAAGATGGACGGTAATGTAAATGAGTTAGGTGCAGACTACTGGTTATAGGAAGATGAGGGCTTGTGGCAGGACTTCACAAATTGTGAGGCCTTTTAGTTAGCGGCTGATGCCGCATCCGATATTCGGAAAGACAGTTTGATAATTTTTATTTTAGAAGACAGAACATGCGCGGCTATGTTGGGATAACGCCGTTTTAGCTGATTTCACGCAGAGAAAAAAGTTTTTATTTAACTTTTTCATTTGAGGCTTGAATCAAGCGTTTTTTTCCTCTCGCTATTGACTTTCCGCTCCGCTCCAGCTGTTCTATAATATTCTGATATCAATGAAAATCAATAATCCACATTTGCCTACAATTTTCCCATGCAATTAGCCTCAACTAATTAAAAAATCCACAAAGATAAAACCCCACGCAAAGGAAAACCTCACAAAAATTTAATTGAATCGGATTTTATAGAAAAAAAGAAAAAATGAATGAAAATGATTCTTAATTGAAATCGGGATAACGACAGTGTCTGTGTGTACACGCGTCGTTCAGTATTTCGTCTCGTGTGAAAGCACGTCTGATACACCGGGGCGAGGATCGGTTTCTAAGGAGTTGAAGAGAAAGCCTGAGAACATAACTGACGAAGAGAGGCCAAACAGCCAACCAAGAGATACCAATTCCTTATATCCAGAGTGCACGCTTGTGGCGTTTGGTTGTGTGTCTGAGGAGCTGATGCAGACCTTCCACAAGAGAGTACTCTTTTTTTTTCATTATTTTCCTCAGCGTCGGGAGCGGCTACCACACCACGTAACCCATGACTTCTTTTCTTCATCCTCTCTCTCCATCTCTTTTTCATAGTCATCCTTATTCGCAAAAGCTATTCATGCTGAAAGGCATCATAGAGATTTCTGTCCGTCTCATATGTATGCTTGTATGTGTGCCTCATGTATGTTGCATGTACATTTTATGTCCGCACGAATTGCAATTAAACCATCTGTTTTTGTAGAGCTAAATGCATAAACGTGAAATTGTTATTCCAAGATTATTCACTCAATTTTTCACTTCCATATCTTCCTTTTCTTCTTCATCTGTCTTTCTTTCTCTCTTTTTCTTTCATTTTTTCCACTTTTCGAGGCTTTTCAATACCGAGGCACTCCAGGTGCAGTTATTACGTCATCAACACTCCTAAGAGTCTCCTATATCCGTTCGCGAGTGAATGTAACCAAAGAGAGAGAAAAATATCGGCAGAGCGGAGAAAAAAGACAAAGATGAGATTGTAAACATTTGGAGAGAGATAAAATATCACAAATAAGTTCAATTGTGTACATATTTATACGAAAATGTTTTTCATTACTTTAGGCATAGATAACGCCATACGAATATACACGTGAAAACAAAGCAAAGAGAAGGTGAGATAACGAAAAAATTTTCGGCATCCGGTCTCCCGGTAAAGAAGGACCACAACACACATACACGTATAAGCAACACATACATGAAATTTCTCTCTGCATTTACAACACGCGTATATGGGGAAAGACTGGCTTCCTGGAAAGAGGGGTTGGACACCTGTCCCTCAGTGAGCGTCAACCATTTTTACGATATGATGGAAAACTATTGCCGGAGAATATGAGAGACACTGAGTCAGATGTACAGGCGTCCTTTGGTGTCACGTGTTGGTGAATTCAATGATGTCACTCCGACAAGAAAATTCCGTCAAAGAAAAATTTACAAAAAAATCTTCGTGACAAGAACTTGAAGAAAAAATCATAAGCAACAGAACTTCCAATTGATCCAAGAAAAAAAAATCGGCAATTCTTTTATTAATCAAATTATATTCCCATCAAAACTGATTTTTAATTTGATATTTGCAGCAATTTTTATGTGAAAAAGATGAAATCGATAAACTGGGCCAGTTAGTCGATTTTTTGGACACAAAATATGATTTTGGAATCGTATTTTTTAAATGTGGGATATCGAAGATTTTTTATGCCTTTTCACTCTTTTTTTTCTGAAAATTCAATTATTCTTTGAAACAATTCTTTAAACATGAATTGTTGTCAATTTATAAAACATTCGCTCAAAGTTATATGTAGAAAATTTCGAGAAAGTACAAAAGAAAAATTTGATACATTCTGTTAGTGAAATTGCGAAAAACTGATATTTATATTTTACACATTTTTCCGATTTTTTCAAAATTTTTTGCCACGCCATTTATAAGATATTAACAAACAAACTTGTTGAAAGTTTCAGTGGAGATGAAACAACTCAAGTGAGGGAGAAATATCTGATTTACGGAAAAATTTAGCTGCTCATGTGTCATGAAAAACTAATAGTGCAAAAACCGTCACTGCATCACGATACAGAAAAGAAAAAATTACTTTCGAGTAAAATTACAGAGAAATATCAATTAAAACTTGAACAGGACTTGTTTCAATTTCTTTCTTTCTTACGTCTTCAATATGATAGGAGCAAAAAATTTTAAAAATAGGAAAAAAAAGATGAAACTCGAAACTTGAGACATCTCTTTGAATAGCGTAATAATTTTTTTGCGTGAATTGAAGCATTTATGTAAAATTATTGATAGAATGTCAAAGACTAACCTAAAAATTTGCACTTTTTTCTCTATTTCCTGCTAAAAATAATTGACATTTTTTAAAATGAAAGCACATAAACCACCAGAGCTTGCTAATAAAGTGCAATGTCTTGTTTTTACGTGAAAATGTCGATTATTTCAAGCATGAAATTCGCATCCCAGAGTATGGTCGATAAAACAGAAAAGAATTACAATTTGAAGGTTAGTTATCAAATAATTCGGATGAACATTCTTCGATTTCCCCGAAGAAGTGATTACACTATTCAAAATTCATGTCTTCAGCATGTAAATATATGTTTTTTTATTCCCCAAATGTTTCTACATTTCTACTTTTCTATCGCATGCATGAGATAGAGAGGGGGGCAAATAGTGATGACAACCTTCGAATTAAAATCCGCGATAACTTAACGGATTTTTTTTAACGGATAAGGAGATTTTTTTCGTCGATTATATAGTCAAAATATGTTTTTTTCCGCCACTATTTTTGAAAGTAGAGTTGAACTCCGGTATTCTTGAATAATTTCAATATTTTTGCACAATTTCTTGTGTTTTATACTCATTACCGCAATTTTCAGTAACTTTGTTCATTTTTATCTCATTAACTACACGGTCAATAATTATAAGAAAATTCAGGAATATGTAAAAAAACTCATCTTCAATACAGCATCAAACAAATGAAGCATTCATCCATCTAGAGCCATAATAATCCGCCTCAATCTATTAATATAAACAATAACGTTCCTCAAAATTACGCAGAAAGCGCTCTCGAGATTCATATAAACACATCTCGCGTCATCAAGAAGTAATAAAATTATGAAATGAATGAAGTGATAGATTGGTTTTTGTTCAAATAATTGAATCGAACGGCGGCTATTTTCCGAAACATTTGAAGTTCTCGAAGTGTTGAATTTGCGATAAAATTTCAGATTCTCCCCTTTGGATGAAAATTCACGTGATTTAAGCATTGAGGTATGCAGAGAGCCATAGTTTCACGAGCGTAATGCGAGCCGAGTGGCATCGAGACAGCAGCCGGTCTGGAGTGGGGCCCGATGTTTTTAGAATGGGCCTCAACAACAATGTCGGACGCGACAGGGGAATACTAATGCAGAGGAGCTCGTAAACACACTAAAAAAATGAGCCCTCAAACCTCAAAATTTTCTCAAAACCCGGAACTTCAAAACGTAGCTTTATTTTTTGAATGAAGGGGAGAAGGCGCAGGCGTCTTGAGGATGATAATTGATAAATGCGCCGGCGCTGAGCGTCATTGTATGACCTGTTGCCTAGCAGCAGCGTCTTGGGACGTTTCGAGAGCAAAAGAATTTGAAGTAATTGCGAACTCCTTGTGCAAGTAGGAATTAATATTTGGAGCACTCACCGGATATCGATGGCAGGACCGAGATGATTATCAGGACGACGCTTGCACAAAGTGCGTAATCCAAATAACGTCGTTGCATCTCGGACGTATTTATCCAATGGAAACACAATTATTAATTAATTTAATTCACAAACACATATTAAGCCCCGGGTACACCGTGGCAACGTGAGATTCCTTCACTATCCTTCATTTGATTAATAACACGTGAACATTCGATTACCAAAATGACCAGTATCCAAAATAATTGAAATATATAATATAA
>JABSMS010021259.1:0-11151 GCA_018902275.1 Aleiodes sp. PSUC_FEM 10030003
TGCGAAGAATTGAAAAAATATGAATTGTGATTTTTCAATTTAGTTTGTATTCCGTAAATTTCATATTTACAATTTATTCGAATACAAAACTATTTTGCCTCAAGAGGGAAGACGGCAGTGCCGCACCAGTTAACACCCTTCGAGAAAACTTGTTAAAACTTGCTTTTCTCCTGAATGGTCGATTTAATTTTGCATAAATTTGATATTCATATACCCAGGTATAGAAAAATAACATCCATCTCACTGTGGAGTCGGAGTATGATGTTTTTGAACATTTCGGCTATATCGCGGTGTCACCCGTCGAATACCTCAGAATCTATTCAAGATGAAGTATTTTCCGTAAGGCGTGCACTATTCGTACAACACGCAAAAATCACGCATCCACAGTATATCACAAATATAATTCAATTAAAATTTTGAATGCTGCAGGAAGGGGAGCGGAGTGGGGATACGATTGTCTGAGTCATGTTTCAAGGTAATTCAAATGGACATTTTGTTTAGAACTGGATAGCTCAATGGGTAGAGCACCCGACGCGCCATCGGAAGATCCTGAGTTCGACTCCCGGCGCAGTGCTATCCAAATTTTTTCTTGCATATCTTTGAATTGTGCATTGTACGAATAGCCACTGCCTTTTCCGTAATGACCTTCTTCATACTTCCAATTCCCCTCCAAAACTGATCATCACCACTTCTCTATTTCACGAAGCCAAATAAACTAATCTAAATCTATCACTTTCCTCCTAAAATCCCAAGGTTCCGCAATTGAAATTGGAACAGCAGGATGATTCATCATCGCCGGTACCAGCAAGTTCACAAACTCCGCCAACGTCAGCAGTTGAATCAATAGCCTTCAATATACCATCAGAATCCTCATCATTCCGCTCCCGCCGGTCTTTCTCAGTTCGGTTGGGTGATACTGAACGACATTCAAGTTTAAGCCCCGTTGAACAACAATTTCACCATCATCATCAACACCCACACCATTATCTTCATCCACAATCGGACATATCCATTGACGAGGATACGTCGAGTACATCGGGTTACCGTGAATCATACAGCATGCAAATGGTGTCTCTCGATGCTAACCATAAAACCCTAGGACCACCGCTTGCATCACCAGATCTCAACGACATACCATCAACCAGTAGTACCGCAACAAATTATATTTCTGGTTTCGATGGTAGTTCACCAGATTGTTCATTGAATGGCAGCGGTGGTGAGAAAACAACACTACTAAATTTAAGCCAAAGGACTGGATCACAACACTCTTTACTGATGGTATTCCAACCGCAGGATGAGGATACACTGCTCTAACGAATTGCTTATACAGCCAATTGGCTTAGTAATCAACGAATTGAATCAATTAATTTTACATTGGGTAATTTAATAATTTACAATACATTGATTATTTATACGAAATGAAGAATAAGGTTTTCTCGAATAGTTTTTGGTAGTAAGCGAATTTTGGGGACCGACAGAGGCCTAAACATTTGTACGACGTGATTATGTCAAGGTTATAAACTATATGTAAGTAACACGTTTTAGATAAAGAGTTATTATCAGTTGTCATTTGTGTTTTATTTATTTCAACCAATAATGTTGTTCGAATGGTCTTTTCGATTTCGAGATACTTTATTAATTAATGACAGCGAAAGTTTCAGGCGAATTTTGGAGGAATTTAGATGGCGAAAAATTATCCGAAAATTGAGATGAAAAAATAAAAAAAAATCTCTTTTCTTTTCTTAATTATTTAAAATTGGCCCGTGAATATGTTATCAAATTCTATACATTGATTGTTCCCAACTCAAGTAATACACATATTGAAAATTTGATACGAGCTATGCATTTGAAAGCTGTGAGGGGTCAACGCATACATCAGAGCTCACGTTAAAGAGAGAATTTGAATAATCACTCGAAATTGGTTTGCGGAATTTCTTAGAAATTTTGCAGGTGACCTCAAAATTGATCCGACAATATCTGAGAATTTTTTCATAATTAATTCTGCATTCCGATTTCGAATGATAAACACTTTCTTTTTCTCTATTTATTCGTCATAAAGGAAGAAAACTCAAAGATTCAGTGAACATTCTTTATTCATCAAACAATATCCCTATAAATTCGATGTCGACCTATAAACCCCAAGGATTTTGCCAGATTCTCCTAAATCTATCGGAATTTTGATCTCCACTTCCTCTCCACATTTATCCTTCATCCAAAATACAAAACTTCTTCTCTACAAAATACAAATCTAAAAAAAGCCTTTCATCAAATCAAACGATAGAAGAAAATTCTCTCTCACACAATATCCTCAACTACTGTTCCTACTCAAAGGTAGATGCCTCGGCAGATCGAAGTTTATATCCGCCAGTACATAAGACGTCGCAGCGAAAATAGCCGTCGAGATGTCAAGTGCTTCTGGATTCTCGACAGTCATTGTATCACCTTCTGAATGATGAAACCAAAAATACCTTTCATTCTCGTTCCTCAACGATGCACCAGGTACTCCCGAATTCGTCCATTCCTCAATATCCGGTCCAGTACCTGGTGTATGTACCTCCAACGTTTTCATCCTCGACAATAACCTGAATAAATGTAAAAGAGCCATTAGATAACCCCGCAGTCTCTAAAATTCATGAAATTCAAATTGTATTCCGAAGCAAAATAGTCAAAATCGTTAATAACTTCATGATCCTTTGAAGTACACAAATAACAGCCTGTGAGCCAGTTGCGTCAAGACCGAGCGGCATAAAAGTACCAATGTCAGATTCCATAACGAACTGAAGATTCTCAATGTCCTTCTTGTGCTGGTTGATATAGTAACTCGCTCCAACAATTCCCATTTCCTCAGCCGTCCACATAATGGCCCTTTAAACCATTTTAACCACCATCAAAACTATTCAAACTTTATGAATTATGTATATATCATTATTCCACCATCTTGTTAATATTCGTGCCAACAGAGTGAGAGAAGATGGGCGAAAGGGTTTTCGAATTGAATTTCACAATGTTATGAATCATGAATTTACCTTATAGTTCTCTTAGGACGTAGATTCAGGGCTTTTAGGAGGACCAATGAATTCCATGATACAAAAGCACCACCACCATCGTCCATTGCACCCTGGCCAACATCCCAACTGTCAATGTGTCCCGATACAACGACAGTTTTATTCGGTTTCGTACTACCAATTATTTCGGATATCACATTCCGCGATATGGTGTCTGGTAATTGATGGGCCTCCATCATGATTCTCAGAGTTATGTTCTTGCCTTAATGAATCACTTTATTACTTCTTTATCTCCTCATAACGAATATGACGTATGGATTTGATATTGTAACGAATAAGTCGTCGATTGCTTGTTGAAGAATTATTTATTAGCAAAAAAATAACGATGGGCGAGGAGAAGCTATCTCGAACGCGATCTGTCACAGACCGAAGAAATTCAATGATAAATGAAAGAATGATGATACGTGAAGCTTCTGTTTCTGAAGAAACGAATAACGAGTGGAGGAAGGAATTCCAAATTCGTTACAATATCAAAGATATCAATTTTTCATTCGAATGAAGTTCTTGACATTATTATTCATAGGTATTCATCAATAAACGAATTACGGGAATGAATAAAAATGAAATGAACGAATTACGAAGAAAATGCATTCAAGAAAATTGAATTTCGTGAAGTTCATGAATTTCGAATGAGTTTAAAGTTTTTTTTAATCTCCGAAATATCATTCTTATAATCTTATTGAAATATCAGTCGAGTTATATTTTAATTCAATCAAATAGCCGTTGCTCTTCCATTGCATGGAAAATCAATGAATCTATTAATGAATAATGAAATCAACCGCAGCAGAAATGATATAAATGAGACCGAGCGAGAAAAGAAACGGTGTAATTTAATTATTCCCACCTCGAGCAGCCATTCTTCCAAGTAATTCAGCGTCTTCAATTGTAATGCATGCCGCTGGTATTTTCGTAACATTTTCATCATAATTCATCATTCCAGTGTGAGGTGAATATATTGAAAATGGTGTAATTGATCTTATTAAAGCAGCAACTGCACCTAGTTTCGCTGCTTCAATAGCGCCAACAGATCGATACTTCACAGTCTCGCCGTATGACACGAAATTTTGATTATAAACTACAATTTTTCCACGCACCTATATCATGGAAAAGAGATTATGTCAGTGGAGAAAGAAGAAATGAGCTGAGTGAAGGAAGAATATGTTGATTCTCTTTTTTTTGCGCAGAACTGTGAAAAGATCCGAAAGAATGGAATAAGTTTAGTTGATGAAAGTTCAAAGTTTTTACCTCGTTAGCTCGTCTTCTGAGCTCACCAAAGCTTCTAACGACAATAGCATCCGCGGTTATACCATTATTCGGAGTTCCTATGCTGTAACCTAATCCAAGCATTCTTATGTCCTTCTTGCGGGGTGATAGTAGAGTCACTGATTCTTTCCCCCTTTTTTTATCAAAGAGTATTCATTTATTAAAGCTTTTTTCATCGGAGTCTTAATTCTAAGTTAATTAAAGTATTAAGTGAGGCTTTTTGTTTTGAATTTTCTTTCGCCGAATATCAATAATTAAAGATCGTATCGGCAGGCATTGCTGCTGCCTTTAATGCCTTTTTTCTGAATTTAGAGATTTTAATAATTCGGCGTTGCCAGATCCCTTCTTATAATATTGCATTATGATTTCTTGAATATTCGAACAATCAAAATTGCATAATGTTTGAGAGAAGGTAAAATTCTTAAGAGTTAAAAAATTTTCAGAACTTTCCGGTTTTTCAAATTTGAAAAATTTGGCGACCTCGCTTCGCTCGGGCGGAAAGTTTTTGTCGACATTAACTTCTTTCCCCTCTAGGTGCATAATATACTATTTTTTGGTCCAAGGTACCGAAATTGGAGTGTCCGGGATTACCCCGCGTCTGCAATTACCCTATTCCCTGCTCCTCCACGATGTCGATCCTACACTTCTACCCTTCGACCCACGAATCGGTAGTAAAACGAAATGATTAAGAAAATGTCATGTAAATCATTTGCAACATTAGAACAGGTATCAAAATTAATTGCGTTACGTGTGAACTTTCCCTAATTTCGTTTCAAATGTCTCTTTTACTTGTCTCACACTTCCTCAACTATTTCTACGACATTTCCCGATAAATGCCCTTGGACTAGCTCGACTGAACGAGCTCACGGATAGATTCACTCGAATTGGAAGGGCTTTAATGGATAATTGAAGGTGGTAATAGAGTAATAACACTTTGCATATATTTTAAGTGATAATATAATGTAAAATCAACGGATAAGAATACAAAGGGTTGATAGGTCCCTACACAGAGCTAATGCTGGTTTACGATGTTCGCGTTTCAAAGCCAAAATGTAATATGAAGAGGAAGTGATCTATTTTCTCTCTCCTCACCCTTAAAAGTGTCAAATAAGCATTCTCACGGTAGAGACAGATCTTTTGTGTTGGAAAGACTATCCTTCACAGTCGAAGAGTTTTTTAAAAAAGCTCACCTCTTTTACCCCGCGAAAACGCTTATTCCACGTCTGGATGATCTCATCATCTATTATTCTGGATGAGATATAAAACTAATCTAAAGATTAACAAATGTAATGCAGATAAGTTCTTAAGTAGAAAGAAAATCGACTCATAAGTTCCCATAATTTTAACAATTTTGGAGATGCTTCGAAAATAATTTAGATATCGATGATCTAAAAGCAAAATCATTCCACCATATTTCTTCATATATTATTATTATTCACATAATAATAATTGAAGAAACCAGTAAAGTATTTATTTCGATTTCATTAATATTCCTTCATATATGAAGATTTTTTTTATAATGATATTTTGTCTTATGATATTTTGTCTATGATTTTTTAAGTTAAATAATTTGTCGTAGCACCAACGAAACAGCACCTTGAAGATGAAAAATTATCTAAAAAATTATCTACGCATTGTTCTCTAGACACTCCACGCGGGCTTTAAGATGACGTTTCTATTAGCAACCCGCACATCTTCGAATCTTCAACGATTTATTAAAAAACCAACCTAAAAATAATACTTTTCCCCTAAATCTCTCCGTTATTAATTGAACGCCTAAATAATACCTCAAAGTTCCTCCCAAAATTAAGTTAAATTACATTACCTAATCCAATGTGGTACCGGTGAATTTTCACCATGCACATTCTCAAGACCGAGTTTCTTTGATCTCTCAAGTACATAATCAATTGAATTCTCAAGTGTAACAGTACCCGAGGGCCTTGGTCCAAATTCATCAACAAAATTTCCAAGCTCTTGCCACGTTTTGCCTTTGAAACTACCATTCAGTGCTTCATCAATGATTTTGTCTACAATTGATTGATAATTATCAATTTCATTCAACACCTGTGACGGTAGGATTGACTCGCACTCATTGAAATTTGATTTTTCAATTATACTGTAGCACTGATTAGTTGCTGCGAGAATCAGCATGAAAAGCAGCAGAATCATCGTGGAATTGTTATTTCGTGGAGAACTGAAACAGAATAAATTCCGAAAAACTCAATGATTAATTAACACTGAAATTTCAGTGTTTCGACGTTCATCAGAGTGAAGTTTGTCGCGATGTTATAGATTCGATGCTTATCCATTTTTTTCACTCAGGAAAATTATTATCTACGATAATCAACGATTTTTACAACACATTTTCCCGATTATCGATATCATTAAATAGTCAATGATATCGCAAGATTCATTACATTGTTGCAGATAAATTAGCCGCGGACTAATTAATTGAATAACGAGTTTAGTAAAACATTTATCTTCCGGGTCATTAAAATTCATTCAGTGTCATTAACGAAGGTAATTAAGGTGATTTATCCCGGAGTTCATTGACAATTGAATTATTCATTGATGCTGGATGAAACTCAGTGACATCGCTGCTTGCATCGAATATTATGAGAGAAAGGGTAAGCAGTGTGGAATATAAATTTATCGCAGTTTTCATTCGATGAAAAATGACACTTGAGATAACTTGTTGAAAAATTGAATCGCGCTGAGACACATGGATAGTATGTGGATTATAAGTTTTTTAGAGTGCGAAGTTCATGACACGAGTTTATAAATTTTTTAGAGATTTATAATCTTATTTTTCAATTCAGTGCTGAAATGGCGGAAATTAGTTTGAAAGCTGTTATTTTTGAAATATCTCGGAAACTATGAGGCTTATGGGAATTAATTTGAAGGCCTTCCTTGTAATGAATCGAATTTTCTACAAGAAAGTTCTCGGAACTTTTTTTCGTTATTCTTCAGACGTGTCAAATTTAAAGCACCTTTTTCTTTTCATTCTTTTATTTCATCATGACAGCTTTATTATGATGAGGTTAAACTTTACACGTATGGCTCTGAATTGAGGTAATTCGACCGTGAAAATCGTTTTCGACAGTTTTTTTCAAATTTTGACAGGCCCTCCTTCATAATATTGTCGATTTTTTGTCGAAATTTTGAAACGATTGCTCACGTTATTTAGAAGTTATCGAAGGTTGAAATTCGGAGTTTTAACTTACGTTGAATGGCGGAGCGCGTCAAAAGTGTCAATAAATCTTACTTTTTAGTTATTTACGTCGAAACTATTCAACAGATTCTTTCAAAAAAATGACGGCGTAGACTATAAAGTTTTGGGAATGATATAGAATTTTTTCAGATTTTTCTGCCACGTCATTGGAAATAAAAAAATGTGAACAAGTGGGAAAATCCGTAAAATATGCCCAAAAGGAGGGGGGGGGGTGTGTGGTCAATGCAAAGGGGAAAATCCTTCAAATTCTTTAAATTTCGTCATTATTTTATTTATGAAGCTTTCTAAGTCACAAGTCAATAAGTTATAGATAGAGAAATAGAAAATTGAAACTGAAATAGAAAGGAAGTGAATAAATAAAATTTCAGACTATCCATGAAAATGCAAAACCCCGTTGCATTAAATTTCCGATTAATAACAAATGCAAATTCATACATTATTCGATTACTTACTGCCCTTGAAAAATTCAGATTGCTTCTCGAAATTTCAATGCTTATCAAATCTTAAAAATCATATAATCCTTGAATTTTCCAAGACAAATAAATTTTCAAGCAAAATTTTGTTTTAACCAAAATTAAAATTGCGATTTCAATATTTCATCTGCATATTAATACTGAATTTTCAATGTTTTTCAAAAGCGAACATATTTTCCAGCACATATAAATTTCTATGCGAATATGTTCCCAAATACCTCTGGAACTAAGTCGAGGAAAAAACATCAGGCAATAAATTCTCAGAGAATTTAATGTAAGATATTTCCAAAATAAACTACTTCCGAATTCCTGAATGATCTTCCTTTACTTCACTGATTATGAAAGATCAAAATTTTATTTTCCCCATCGAAATAATATAAATTCCAATACTTTACCCATACCCGCATTTATTAATCCTCAAGAATCTACGAAATTCCTCAAAGCCAAACGATAGTTGAGTTCAAACTGTTGTAAACACCGAGATAGAGACTTGATAAATGAATTGAAGTTCTCTTCCAATGAACACAGAGGAGATAGAGAGAAAAACACGCATCCTAACCCCCCCCCCTCCCTCCTGTTCGCCCATTTCCGCTTCCTACACTTTTCGCCCTCTGTATGAAATTGAATCCATGAGATATAATTAGCACTGAGGCACAGATGCTCTAAACTACCGTGAATTTGTAGTCACGCATTGCTCGGTTAGTATCGAAATTCGTCGTCCATGCATATGTAATAATGAAACGGCGGTTTATATCAATATATATACGTATACGTATATATATTAGTGTCTGTATTTAAACATTATTGCGACCGGCTGTTCCCGCTAATTTGATTATGCGCGATTCTCCTGTAAATTTGAAGAAAAAATTATGATAATGAAACGTAAATTACTGTTTTTTTCAAGTAATTATCGGTTCTCGATTATGTATCTTCGGTCGGTAAATTCATGCTCTTTTTTATCATTCACTAGTAAGAAGTTTGTTTGATGAATGGAAAAAATAATAATTTTTATCATTAGTTGATTAAACCGAGATATTAATTACAATTAAATTTTGATTCACACTCATCGAAAGTTATTTAATTAAGGTTTCAACGAGGTTTGATGAATTTTTTAATGGAGAAAACTCTACAGGAATATTTAATAATTATCAATTAATATTCATGGAAAGGTACGAGATAATGAGGAAATTCTGAGAATGTCGTATGCAATTACTCTTCTATGGAGAGGGTAATTTGACGAAAAAAGGAGAATTGTGGAGTAGTAGATTCTCTGAGGGAATGATTAATATTTATTCATGATATTCTATTGTTGTTTTAATTCAGGGTATTTATAGGAGGTAGGAAGAAGTGAAAAAGACATTTGCGGTGGAAGGAAATCGAGGGAAATCAAGATAGTCTAGAGAACGTGGCTTCTACAGGTTTTGCGATTGGATCTCATAAATCATAGTTTTTTTGCATTTTTCTGATTTTTTCAGAAGTTTTGTCGCACCGTTTATCAGATATTAATAATAAAAATTGGTGAGAATTTCGTTGGTGGTGAAATATCTGGAATTCGAGAAGATCTGTTAATGTAAAGAAGAAAACTCGTGCCCCGCAATGCAAGAAAAATAATTCCGGTATAATGTTAGAAAAAAAAATCAAATTTCGAAGATAATCTGATGGTAATTTTCATGAGCGTGACTTTCGATTTATTTTGATGGAAAGATGCTCATGAAATTTCAAGTTTGAGGGAAAGTTCAAGGGCATTTGTGAGTCTCAAGTACAAGTGCAACGGAAATTTCATCACTTGAATTTTTAATTGAGCAGTGAATATTGAGAACCAAAATTAACAAAATTTCGTTATTGTTAACCGATTTTTTTTTTTGAATGACAGAATCTTCACGGAATAATTCAACGGAACTTTGCAACGTTCATTGAACAGTGAATATTAAGAACCAAATTCTTCTATTATTTCCTGAATTTTTCGTGATTTAACTGAACATGCACGGATTAATTTACCTGAAATTTACAATTTTCATTGACGTTCTGATGAAATTATTTGAAAATCAGTGGAAAACTTGAACTTTCAATGAAGAGATTCTCTCAAGTTTCAGTAGGGATATGAATTGCTTAAATTTTTCGGGATTTCGCACAAAACATTTAGGCAATATTTTTTAACAGTGTAGATTTAATTCACTTATTTTACCAAGAAGCGAATGGAATCGAAATTGATTCATTTGATTTTATCCATTCGCTACGAAATTTTTTTCAATTTTCTATTTAAAGAAACTAAATTTATTTATTATCAATTTTTCACCAAAATTCTCTCTTCCAATTGTGTGAAAGAAATCGAAAAATCATCGATTTTTTTTACTTCCTGTTATCCGTAAACATCGAAAGAAATTTTTATTATCGTTATTAACAAACGACTTGAAATAAAGTCTTAAGGAAAAGATTAAAATGATTTATCTGATTCGCAAGAATTCCTGAATTGAAATGCACAAATGCTTAACAATGCTAGAAACGAGACGTGGAAGCAATAGCACCCAAAAGTCCTTTAAGATAAGAAAAAGAGAGGCGGAGAGAGAGGAATGAGATAGAGAGTTGTTTGTGCTTAACTCGGCCGATGCTTTTCCTCGAGTACTATTCGATGTTGCATAATAGCATTGTTGAGGGGAGGACTTTTTGGAATGTAGCCAGAATCCGGTATTCAGCTTAGAGATTTCGAACAAGATTTACTGTTGGAGGTAAGTACGAGAGCGAGAAAATAATCCAACCGTTTTGTTACCACCCTTCACTCTCGTATCTACAAACTTGTTTAATGCGAACATTCTTATCAATATTGCATAATAATATTGTTATATCTCCACGGTAGAGTGTTATATAAATTATATCGTCGCCGTAGAATGAAAAGGGCGTAAGTGCCGTTATTACCTTATCAAATTATCATTCTTATGAAAAAATGATTGTAGATTGAATTTTTGTGGATTTTTTAAAAATGACACTTACGCCCTCTTGACTCTAGAGCGACGATATAAATCTTTGAGGTCTTCTTCATTCGAAGCCTATTTTGGATAAGATACATTTTTAGAAGTAACGGAAAAAATAGATAAATAAATTACATATATGAGACGATTTA
>JABSMS010021270.1:0-11151 GCA_018902275.1 Aleiodes sp. PSUC_FEM 10030003
AATAGAACCTGAGATATTCCCAAAAAAGTGATTTTTTTAGATTTTGGAAAGGGGGACCCCTTCTAATCTTGACCAGAAAACTCGAATTTTCTAAAATATGGAAAAAATTAATTTTTACACATGTTTTCCACTTGGAATTTCCTCAGCTTTCCAATGGAACTAGCAGAATGAACCTATCTTTGATGTTTCCCTCGATTTCTTGCGATTGTCATTCCTCGATTTGAGCTACATTGTTATTCTCTTAAAATTTTCTGCATTTCGTTCGATTTTTCCATAAAGATGAATAATTTTAAATTGATTTCAGCTTCCTTTTGCGTGAAAAAGAGAAAGATTTTCGGCTGAAAATAATGAATTTTAGAAAAGATCACAAAATAAGTTCCTCCCACATAATTCTCATTGCAAATTCCCCTAAATTTTCAAACCCATCTCAATTTTTAAGACGAGTCATCCAATTTAAACAGCAAAAATATCAATAATTCCTAAAGACCTTTCGATTCACCGCAGTTTAAACCTCATCTCATCTCCCTCCACATCAATCTCAATCAAAAACTCCTATCGCAACGATTCCCTCAAAACTTTCCGCGTAATAATGAAAAATGGAGGAATTCAATTAAAACTTCCATATTTTTAATTCATCGTTCTATTTCCAGTTTGATTCCATCACCCTTCTCCACCAAAAGTACCCCGAAAATAACCCAAGGGGATCATAACAAAGAGCATGCGAATCCTCCCGGGAGTTGGGACCTAACACAACCGAATAATACAGCCTTGCAACAAAAAATTCACGATTTCTGTCTGTACGCCGAGGGACAATAGCAAACCTAAGTCTGATAACCGCAGGTCAGCTGTAGATGGCGCTACGGTTTTATGTCATTTCTCCATATTCGGTTGCCGCCATAATCCTCACGGGTAGTAAACCCGTAATATTTTCGCTCCATGAAATTTTAAATACAAAATTCGACGAAGGGGATGAAAAAAAAGGCAATGTTTTGTCCACTTTAGGGTTCATAAAGCTACAGATGATCGAAAAATAGCGAGAGAAAAATGAATAAATGACGAAGAGGTTATGTCGTGTAATTGGAGAAAAAGAATTTTTTCAGTTCTTTTTTCTACTAAAAATGAAATTTCGAATGTCCTTCACGTACTTCAGTATGACTCCGGTTTTATGTGCCGTATGCCACGAGGATTCAACATAAAAAAGGAATACGAACACGTTGAAAGAACCTGAGGATCCTGTAAACGAATTCTTTTTTATTTTGAGAATGTGTTTTTTTGACTCCTTTTTTTTATTCCCGTAAAGATTATGTAAGAGGAATTCAATGATTCGGCGCACGAAATTGGCGGCATTGGGAACATTATTTAATCCTATTAAACTTCATTGTGGAAGACACAATAAATGTTCAGTCATGTTTAAAATGACGATAACTGTATACAGACACTGAATAATTGCTAAATAATTATTGTTTATGGTACATTGACCTTAAAAAGAAGTTTCTTTATTTTTTATATCACTGTCCGCAATTCTAATACGTGTAATTATTTTGATCATCACTATCAATCATCACAATTTTTTTTTCTCCATTCCTTCCCTTCATTATTTTTTATTGAAAACGACATAGCAATTGGTTAACACCAGTGGCGATGTAAAATAATTCTCTAATTGAACGAATATAATTTTTCATGAACAGAAGGTTACTTTTAATCATTTTGTGTTGTTTTTTTTCTCTTCTATTATTTTGCGTTTTTTTTGCAGTTATTAGTCATTCATTCTTGCGGATCTCTTCATCATTCTTTTACGTAAAATAAGCGACAGCCGTGGAGAATTATTTATCGGTTGAATATGAGGTCTCAGTTGAATACAATATTTCATAATCACAATATGTTTTCTCTGTAGGCCCACTGTATGACGTCATGACAATTTTTTTTTATTGCCTCCATCGTAAATTTTCATTAAGCTTTTCACAGTGTTTCATGTTCATTTGTTTCTCTCTCTCGTTCCACAGAAAAAAATTGCAACTTTCATATTTCGTAGTTTTTTTTAATAATAAATAAAAAAAAGAGGGAGAAAATGAAAAATCGTCAACATCCCCCCATGGGATGAATATTTGATGAATCGCCGGGGACAATAATTCTAACTTCTGCTGCATCAGAGAGTTTATGGTTTATTAATGATCCAATTTTCCCCGAAACCGGGTGAATGAATAAATATTCAATCAATGATAATTATATCATTAATTATAATGAAAAAAATTAATGAATTTTAAGTGGAAATTCAGAATCATGAGAATTATGGAATTTTCAATTATATACAACTGGTATTATGAATAATTTTATTATTTAATTAATTGTAATTAAATAGTTGGGTTAACAGATTTTTAAAAACACGCCCTGTCAGAATGGAAAAAAGGTCACGAGGTTAAAACGAGGTGATCCTCACGACTGCAGGAGCAAACCTAACGGTACATAATTAGTTGGTTTAGTGATATATTACGTCGTATATATTCAGCTATGCAGACAAGCTTTTGGGTCATTGTACCTACATTGCAATTCATCGTTAAACATTTTTTTTTTCTTTACTAAATGTATTTTATATTCATTCATTCTCTTTAGTTAGAACATGAATTGAAGAAGAATGCCTTTGAGAGTTGGGGAAGCCGATTTCATTGAGAAGATCGAAAAAATTTTGCGGAAAAATCGTAGAATTCATATCATAATTTTTAATTTTAATTAATTGTGAAAAATTGATAAAACCGAATGGATTATGTTTATAATATGATTAAAAAATTCAATGAAGTTTTAGGAGATTTAGGGAGCTATTAACGGATGCAATTAATCAATAAAATCACATGTGGTTAAATGGGAAATTTATCTAATTCGTCATATCTCCGTCAAAAATAACGAAAAAATTCTAAAGACGATTTTTGATGAAATTTTCATATTTATTTGAATTCTTTTTTCTATGAATAAATAAAAAGATGCTCCTAATAATTATGTAATTTTCATCTAAAATCGTGTTCAGAAATTTTCTGTATACTCAAAAAAAATTCTGAATTTTTTCATTATTTTTTACGGCGACATGACTAATTTTATCAATTTCCTATTTAACTACGTGAAATTTTATTTATTAATTTTTCCAAATTAGATTTCACCATTTTTCATTGCATTTTCAAATACAAATTTTCATGACTCATCGATCAAACTTTTTGAACGTTGAAAATTCATCGATTTCATCAATATTTCAATGAAAATTTTCCTCACTTCAGTTAATTAATAATATTGATTACGAATCTAATTGAATAATTAAATATCAAACGAACAAAAACCGTTGTGAATTTTCACGGATATTAATTTCAGAGTGACTTTCAACGTTTTAAACACACTGGGTAGGATTAAAATGAAAGACACAACAGGACACTGGCTATTCTGAGAGTGTCTGGTATAATATTACTGGAAGCGGCGCTAACAGAGGGTAATTAGTTTAGAGTAATTAGCTGGCGTCGCTTCCACGCGGCGCTACTCACACAATTCTCCCCGTCTTTTAATATTATTTTTTTTCTATTAAATTCTCCGAGAGAAGGAAGAATCCCATATTCGTATAACATGTCCTTTATTTTCTTGTTATCTTATTGTGTCGACCGGAATAAGTTTTAACGGTCAAATTTACCGGAAATAATTTTAATTGCAAGCCGGGTTTTGGTTAATTACAACTTCTTGCTGAATGTCTGAACGGCTTCGTCAAGGACGTTGAAATTTTTTTAGGTTCTTTTGTAAAAAGAAAATAGATGACTTTTTTTTAACGAAAAAGCGCTTATCGTGTGAGTATTTGGAGAATCATTTTTTAAAATATTTTCATTGAAAAGCCAGGAAAATTTGGGATGGAAATGATATAGAAAACATTCGATTTCAATTTTTTTTGAAAACTTCAATTTTTAGCCGAAAATTGATGGAGTAATCTTCGGAAAATTCGGTTTTTTGCGAATATTTCTGTTCCTAGTTATCGAAGAAGATTGGGCGTGGTCGCAAATGAAAGCTGAGATCATTTCCCGTAGATTTTCTTGATGTTTTATTGATTTTTTAGCCAAAAATGAAGGAAATATAGCGTTTCTTTGTGAAAATCTGGTTTTCAGCTATATCTACCTAAATTCCGGTTAAAAATCAATGAAGGACAGATGAAATCGACGGAAAATTACCTCAGCTTTCGCTTCGACCTTTTTTCAATGAACTATAACGATTAGAACCGGAGATATTTGCAAAAACCCAAAATCTCCGAAAAATGAGAAAATTTTCAGCTAAAAAATTAAGTTATTCAAAAAACATAGAAAATTTATATTCTTCATATCATTTCCATGGCAAATTTCCCCAGCTTTTCATCGGTATTAACCAAAAAATTCTATCTCCCTAAATTTCACAATAACATCAATTTTACCCAATTCTTCCATGCAATCTTTCGCTGAAAATAAGTTTATCTCAAATTCTACTTCACAATCGATAATTTTATAGGTGTTCATTCTGTAATCTGTGGGAAATACAAGATTGCGGTATGTATTTTGGAGTAATGAAAAAGGAAAACGAGAAATAAACAGAAAAAGTAGCAATAAAAATTCGATAAGGCATCAAACTTCCCATATTATATCCTTATAAAACTGCTATCACTGAAAATCACCGTTAGGCTCTTACATTGGAAGATCACGATGAGAATCCTTCTGTGTTCCTTTCTATTATCGTTTCTCCCTTGTCTCTATGTGTGTGTCCTTTTTTTTCTTTTTTATTTAACGTTTGAAGTAAAACGCGTGCCGAAGGCTCACTCGAGCGTAACTCCACTGATTTTAATTGAAAATTGTATTGAGTCATCCGATGAAATTTCAAATTCAATTATTCTATTAGAAATGATAACGATCCTGCAATTTTCTGATAATTTACCGAATTATCGGAGTTGATGTCAATTTAAAACGATAAAAACAAATGTAATTTGACCCAAATGTCATCGAGTTTTATTGAATTGTTTGGACGATAGTATTACCATCGAAAAAGACGAAAAACATGTGTTAAACACCTTTTGTTCCATTTTGTAATGGTAACGAACAATTGTGCAGGGGTCAGTACTGAGTCATAAGGTGCACGTTTAGTGGTTTTTGTTGAATAATAAAAAGTAATTTTTAATGAAAAAATTTGAAAAATAAAATTCATACGACGACCAGTTTCGTAGGCGGGAAATTAGGTGCACACGATTCCACATGAAGGGGCCTTTTAGTCACGACTCTGGCCAAGATTCACACGCGTGACGCGGAAATGAGGTCGACACTGTTTATAATGCTGATTATGATCCCTCCCTTGCTCCCTTCACTACCCGCAAAGTGAAGCAAAATGTTTTGTGAATTTATTTTATGATCTTTAACTAGTGACCAACCAAGTAATTCAGTTCATTCAATTCATTAGCAAACACTGATTCATTAGGATCAATTATTAATCAGGCTATCTTGTTAAATTGTATGTTGACATATGGTAGAAAAAGAGGAGTTCTGTCAGTTGAATGGACACAAGTAATTACTTGGTGAATTACAGTTAATGAACTTTGAAATATTTCAAAACTGGATCTTTATTTTTTTGCATTTACAAGAACGAAAAGTTGAACTGAGGCAAAGTGCAGAGGTTACAGACATTTGCACAGTGACATAATTTTTTTGTCCTTGAAAATCAGTACGCGCAACTGTTCTAAAGAGTTTTCAAGTTCATTTGAGTTGTAATAAAGTTTTATGAATTTTTATACACTTTATCGGAAGAATTTGTTTGCGAAGATTTTCCGGAGGAAATTTTCCGACTTTTCTCAATGAAATCGCGGGAATTTTGAGAATTCAACTTTTCTCACGATTTTTTTTACAGACTGAACGTAATTCTTTTCCTCCGCTCAAATATTCTTCTTCTTCAACACAATGCAGATTTTTTTCGAGGATAAGATACAAGTACAAGTATTCTTTTCGAACATTGTGATAAATTCAATACTCTTCCTCTCTTTCTCGTGTATTGGAATCCAAGAATATCCTTTATGCTACAATCTTCCCGAAAATTCCCGATAAAGTTCGTTGGCTCCACGAAAGCTCCGAGTGAAGTTATTAACGACCCATCCGCTACCGTCCAAATTTATACAACCAAGCCGAAAAAAAAGAAATTGTTATTCCGCTTCGCCGAACAATTCTGCCTCAATCTTCCTGATAACGTAACGATAAAGAGTCCTTTTTTCTCAGGGAATAAAACAAGAAGAAACAGAAGAAAAGAATACAGAACGAAAGATTACCAGGTATTTTTTGCTGAAGAAGGAAGAACCAGGTGAAATTTATTGTACCCAATGGTACGGAGTTTAAAAAGAAAATGGGGGATGTATGGAGAGAGGAAGAATTGTGGGGTGATACCAGTGAGAATGAAATAAGAAGGGAGCGCAAGAAGATGCTGGGTTAGAAAGAGGCCCAAGAGAATATCCAATTCTTACTATTGAATTTACGATTTCGAGATTAATATTTCAAGCGAAAATCTGATTTAGGGATGTTGGGTGATTTTGGAAAAATAGTGAAAATTTGATAAAACCGAATGCATTATGTTTATAAATTGATAGAAAAATTCAGATGTTTATAAATTGATAGAAAAAGATCCTCCTAATAATTATGGAATATTCCGCGAAAATCGTGCTTGGAATTACTCTGAATGATTAAAAAAATTCAGAATGTTTTCACCATTTTTTATGGTTGTAAATTAAATGTCAGAGGAAGTTAAATTTGAAATTCAATGAAAATTTATTTCGCTGTTAATTCGAAATTTGGGTAGTTATGATGAAGTATTCAGCGCCGCCAAAATTGGAGAACCAAATTAGTTTTGGTCTTCAGCATTAAACATAATTATAGTCGCAATTGCGAATGAATTTCGCAAGAATCCTTAAAAAATTCATGGAAAGCTCTTTCATAGTACGAATTTTCCTTGAATTAGATTTCCAATTTTTTCGGAGGCTTTTATTAAAAGCTCAGCGAAAATCCGCGGGGTCAAATCGATATCGGCTCTTTATTTAAATACCAGACACAATCCATTTTCAGATTATCACAAAGAATGCTTTTACCATTGTCAGCCATTAGAGCTTCAATTATTAATTTCGAAAGTCGTGGAAAATTGATGAAAAAAAAATGCGAGAGAAAAGCTTTTTCCGAAGCGTTCAATCCGCCTTCGTTTATTCACGACGCTTGCAAGTGTAATCGAGGACTCTTTTGAAGGACAAAAAAATCACTCACCTGCACTCGTTGCCGATGACGTTCTTGTTTTCTCTGACGTCTCTCAAGCTCTTCCTTCCGTTCTATCAACGATCTTATCTCCGGTGGGGATGTTATGTCCTTTGAATCGTTGGATGTAAAACGCTTTGATACAGCATCCTCATCATCGTCCTCGCTGTAACTGTCTACGAGTATTTCCGAGTCACTCTGAAAAATAATAAAAAAAAATAAAGAATTGAAGGGAGGCTCAAAAATTTGTGTGAGATGACTTTAATTTGTGATATCTTTTAAGATTATCGAAGTATCATAAATAGTTTCGTTCTGTACATTTTGAGATTGTCAATAGTCAAAATTCTTAATTGAATCATGTAAGAAAACTTTGAAAAAATTCATAAATGGTCAGCATTACTCGAATGACATTTCGCAATATATAATTTTTTTTTAAACATTCTCTTTTTAGAAATAGGTGGGAAAGATTGTTTAAAATTTTGGGAACCTCTTTTTTTTAAATATATTCGTTTCTGCTAAAATTCTGAGAATTCTGATTTTTGAAAAATGGTTTTGGGAGTAAAAAATTAATTGTTTTTGAAAAAATATCTCAATGTCTAAAAATAATAATTTTCGATTTTTTTAAATGAATTTTTCTTACAAAGTAAATCTTTCAAATTTCTTGAGATTTGTAGTGAAAACTACACTTGATAATTTGTAGTAAATTCAAATTATGAATTTTTTAAATATATATACATAAATATAGTTGAGTGGGATTTTTTTTATTCTGTTACCTGTTCTGGTGGAGAATTCAGTGCACTTGTACTTGAAGTCTCGACCAATGAAACATATTCACTGATTCCAGTTTCACTCTTCTGCAATTTTAGAACCGGCGTTTCGAGGCCACAAAGAAACACTTGACCGAAAAATAGGATCTTTTGTATCCTCAAACAGACCTGTGCCACTTCCTGAAATAAAATGATTCATGGAATTCAATAAAAAGTAATAAGTTTCTGATAAAATGATTCACTTTAGATAGATGAAGGTGGAACATTACAAATGAAACAGATTCATTGAATTTTATTTGAAATTTGAATGTTTTATGAAATGAAAATCGCTCCAAAGAAATAAGAGAATTGAAAAATACATATTTTCAATGATTTCATTCGAAACTTACGGAAATTTCCAATGAAAAAGGTGAATCAATTAACAATGAATTGATTTTCAGGATTTTTTTTGAAATGTCGACAGCTTTCACTAAAATTGGAGACGAAAACGTCTCCATTTTCCAAAATTCTCGGTATTATTTAAAATATCCGGTTCTGAATGTGGCAATGCAAGAAATCAATAACGAACTCAAAGGTGATTCCATTTTTCATCAATTTAGATTTTTTTGAACGATTCTTTGATGTTTTTAAGAAAGTTCATACTCATTCTATGAAAATAAATTTCTTCTCCACATCTCCTTTAAAAATCATGAAAAATTGATTCGAGATGACAGCAAACGATATGAAATAAGTTCACCTTCAAGCTATTTTTTGTGTTTTCTCGTTACGAATAATAAAATCAGCGAAATTCGCAAAAAAGTGAAGAAAAATTGAGAATAAAAAGTGTTAGGCCTTCATTCATTGACAAAAGCATTTCGAGATTCCAGAAATTCCCAAAAATCAATTCTAACCCCCGTTTTTCATCGCAAATTTCCTCAGCTTTTCAATGAATTCATTGAAAAAAAATTATCTCAAGTCGTTTCATCGAAATTTCCCTTAATAAAACGAAATGCTGATCGATTTTTTGAACACATGTCGAATTCCATGTAAGATAAAAGAATTTTTGTGAATAAATCCTTTGAAACTCCAATTTTTTCATTGAAAGCCGGTCATTACGAAAAATTTCCCATCTCTTCCGTCATTTTTCTACAAAACCAGAAACGGAATGAACTCTCTTCGTTCAACCACTTCAAAATATTTCAATTATGTTCTATGATAACTTCTTACCATGTCTTCAGTTTTCAGTGCATAACAAGGCTCTTGGGGATTTGACATGAGTGGCGTGAAACCAGACAGCGTAGAATCCTCCGATAACCTCACCAAGTCCAACTCTACCAATGTCAAAATGAGTTAAAGTAATCACTTTATTAAAATTCCAACGCAAAAAGAAAAAAATCAAAAAGATAAAAAAAACAAGAATTTTGCCCTCGGGACAGCATGTTTCAATTTTCATCATCATAATATTAACAAGTTTATTATAGCAACATATTCATTTAAAATGCTACCAAATAATATGGAGTTTGTTGATTGAAATCACGAGGGAGAGAGAGAGAGTTGTTAAACGAGTAAATAAACTTCCACCACTCTGCTATGATTAATACAAAGTTTGCAGTGGACTCAGTTATTACTGAAGCTATACCCCGTGTATTCATACTTTGGTTAATAAGAAATCACTTCTATCAGGGGAATTGGTGATTACTCATCTGTACTGCATCTTCAGTAATTATTTTAATTTAATTTGCTTCACTTATTCTTCGTTCACTCCACTTTCTTACAATTTCATTATAATGTTGCAGGTGACAAATGAATTTGAAAATTCAGACGATTCAATTTGGAATAAGTTTTCTCTAAATATCTTGAAATCTACGGGAAATCGGGTAAATTTGGTGATTATATTTTTGCAGCTCTGATTCTTCCGAAAAAATGAAGTCACAAAAATTTATTTGTTTCGCTTAGATTATAAGATATTTTTATAAAATTGGGACCAACTCAGCTCCTTTCTGTCACTTCATAATTAAAGTTGTATCCCAGTGTTTTTTAATACAATTAATCTTTTAATTTTCAAGTTTCCAAAAATTCTAGGGAAATCCTAGAGAAATCAACATGACTACAACCCTTCCAAAAGTTGAACCGAAAACATCTATTATTTAATGAAATTTATAAATATTTCTGTAATACAACACTGCCAACGACTCAGCAAAATAATCAAAAAGTCGACACTCCTCTTATTTTATCAAAGAAACCATAAACATCGCTAACTAATGAGTTCGAAAATTCGTAACTTACTAAGCCTTCCGTTCCCCTTAAAACCATTTAATTTACTCCTCACCGTTTTCTCTGCCGATGGCGTCACGCGACTGGATCATGATTTTCCGTGGATACGGAAGTTTCTCCAAAAGATTAACCGTCGTAGCCAGTCTGCTCCACGCATCGCCAGGCGGTCTGAACATTCATTAAACGCAAGAAAAAAATAACCAATTTACGATCGATTTGTTGAATACATAAAAACTGTAATTATCAATTAAAGAAACATCATCGTTTGTATATTTAGAAAATGATAATTCAACTAATTATTTTAATTGACGTAAAACAAAGAAAAACCTCGAGTAACTTTGCACGTTAATATATAATTATTTGCATGAATAATAAATAAAAACAGTTAAAGGGTCAAAAAGCATTTGGAGGGCGATTAAACAACTAGTATTAAACAATATCTTTAAATACACCCAAGTTTATATCTTTCTACACGCTTGCCTACAGGTTTTAGAGTTGAATTTAATTTGTCTCGGTGGCGAGTCGTCCTTGCCAAGGCGACGCTTGACTCACGTAATTGTTAATCGTTAACGAGAAACAATAATTAACTTATCCCAGCCGGATTGCCGAGACGGTTGCGCAAACCAATACACACATACACAATTCTCCTTCTGTGATTCTTTTTTTTTCTGTCACATTCTAACTTTTTTATTTACAATTCAGTTCTATCATTTTATTTTCATCTCTTCTTCAATGCTCACTGGTTTAATAAAGAGGCGAAAAAAAAAGTTACGGGAGAGCCTTGAATGAATCTCTTTAATTGCCGATTGACTGGATCTTTGCAAATGACTGAAGATTTACTCTTTATTAATTAATAAATAATTTTTTAATTG